>CAAKHC010016747.1:0-21742 GCA_901007825.1 Macroramphosus scolopax | reverse complement strand
ATGTAATGGCTAAGCCTAGTGCTTGAAGCCACTGAGATGCTGCTTAGACGGTAAAAACATGATCGACGCGCTTGCTACTTAAAGTCTGTTACGTGGCTCCAGTGAAACAAACGGCTTCCAGTTTCTTTCTTGTTAATGCTTGTTTATTGTTCACCTTCTTCATATTCCATTCCAGTGCTGTACATATTCCATTCCAACAGTGACATATTTTACCTTTACGGACTGTAGTGACACAGCGTAGCGTAGCGTTGTAGCATTCTTTAGCGTTCTTTTGGCGGTCGAAAGACTGTGTGCTCCTCCGTCTAGCAACACCTGCCACAATACGGAAAGTTCCCACCTATATACGCACTCAAACAATTAGACCACCTATTGGCCCAATCAGGTATTTCACACATGTGGAAAATGGCTCCAACAACAAGTAAAGGGAAACCTAAATTATAACTTCTGTGTCATTGCTCATGAAAACGGGAGCTTATGATAAACAATATGTTCTGTTGCTTTTATTTAACGTCTGTTGCATTCACCTGGATGTGGAGGCTGTTCTTTACACTGAGAAACAGCTTTTGTATCTTCACATTTTATATCAATAATTTAGGTATTTGATGCTGCACAAGATGCTGAAATGATTTTTCCATGTTTGGATATTTTCAATAAAATCCAGTTGCTTTGTTTTACTTCTCACCTCATCCTTCTATAAGGGGAACAGCGTTGCACAGGATGAAACAGCGGCTGTTACTTCACTGACTAAACTGGAGTGATAACGTACTTTTAGTATCTTACATGGCCATATGAGTTTAATGCTGATTATGTATAAAGTGTGAAACAAATAAACATGTAATCTCTGTATACATCAGGACTGTTAACTGATATTGTTACTACTGGGTTGAGGTCAGGACTCTGTGCAGATCAGTCAAGTTCATCCACATCAAACTCTCATCCGTCTTTATGGACCCGGCTTTGTGCACAGTCATGTTGGAACAGGAAGGGGCCGTCCCCAAACTGTTTCTACAAAGTTGGGAGCATGGAATTGTCCAAAATCTCTCGGTATGCTGAAGCATTCGGAGTTCCTTTCACTGGAACTAAGGGGCCAAGCCCAGCTCCTGAAAAACAACCCCACATCATAAGCCATAAGCACCTCAGCATCTGCTGGCCGAGTTGCAGTCGTTCCCAATCGCTTCCACTTTGTTATAATACCACTGACAGTTGACTGTGGAAAATTTAGGAGCGAGTAAATTTCACGACTGGACTTGTTGCACAGGTGGCATCCTATCACAGCACCACGCTGGAATTCACTGAGCTCCTGAAAGCAAACCGTTCTGTCCCAAATGTTTGTAGAAACAGTCTTCATGCCTTGGTGCTTGATTTTATACACCTGTGGCCATGGGAGTGATTGGAACACCTGATTTCAATTATTTGGAAATCAGGTGTTCAGTAATCAGTAATCACTGCCAAAAGAGTGATTACTGTTGGCAATATAGTGAATGTTGCATTTGAGATGCAGGGTGCACTACAGAAACAAATGAAATGAGCAGGCTGGACCTCCATCTTCTGAATCCAGGCTGAAGATGGTCAGGTAAATGTTGATGACTTTCACTTCAGAATCACTGCATCTGTGACGGGTTGTGGAGGGGGGACTCTGAAGGCTTGCTGCTGCGATCAGCAGTTGAGGTTCTTTTCCATTCGATTGTATTTAATGAGCGCGGGGGTCCGACAAATACAGATCTGTGGGGGCGCCTGCACCGCGGGGGGGCCCACAGAGATAAAGATGTGTGTGTGGGGGGGGGGCGGACACGCCTGCACCGCGGGGGTCACAGAAAGATAAAGATCTGTTTGTGTGGGCACGCCTACACCATGGGGTGTAAGAGAGAGAATGGTGTGCGCGCGCTTGTTATAATCTACAAATCCGTGCGCGCACAGCGCATGCGCACATTAACATTTGCTTTTATCGCGTTGCCGCCGGAAACCGTCGCCGGGAGTCCCGGATGCTGCAGCAGGTTGTGGTGATCCAACCGGTGTTCCTGGAGGGAGGACACGGCCGACTCCCCCGGTTTATAGCAATTTATAAACCAAACTGTTCTTCTTAAAGAACATGATGTGCAGATTAGACAATTACGAAACTAAGCCAACCGGAAATATCGGTGGAGAACTCGTATCATAATCAATCATAAATATTGTGAAAGTATTTCACTTTTAATTTACTGTCAACTACACGTCACCGTCCAGTGTCTCCCAGAGGACGACAGGACATGTCATCAATCTGTTTCCTGAAAAGAAACCGGAGCTGCCTGGACGATGAGGGCCAATAAATTCCACATCGTCCATGTTTGATGATGTCACCCTGAGGACAACTTCCCCCCTGTGACAGACACCCTGCGCATCCAGGATTTATGTCCCAGTTAATAAATGTTGTCACATTATCTCAGGCAATCGTCTCGTACTCTGGTGGATTCAATCGTTCATTGTGAGCTCTTCAAAGAAGTTGTGGGAAATTACAGTATTACAGTCAGAATTTTTGTTACTTTTATTTTAGAAAATGTCCTTTAAAGTGTGGCATTTCAAGTCACATTTTTTTTTAAAATACAGAAAATACAGACAGTAGAACATGGATACAGCAAAAAAGGAAACAATGACAGAAAATAAAGCTAACAAGCCTTTCTGACTGCTCTAGTTTTCTCTTTTTGAAATGGAACTGAAGGCAAAGGAAGTAGGGCGGAAAAAGAAAAGTCTTCAGGAGCAGGGGGAGGGAGGGAGGGAGGGTAGTGGGGGGGCAGAATGAGACAAGTTAGTTAAGGAAACTATGGTTGCTTTATGGTTCATGTTTTAAATTATTCTTTATAAAGTCTAATTTAAGATTTTTATCTTTCCTCTTTCTTTTTTGTCTTTTTCATTTAAATGGTATTTTGATCTTCTGGAATCCAGGGCCCTCAGCGCGCCTCCTCGTGGACTCAGACTGAGGACAAGGAATGCCGACTTCGTCTGGCAGTGGGAACAAAACCACCCGTGTCGTTGCCTTCCCCGGTTGACCCACGCTGCCAACTCAAGAAGATAAAGTGGAGTCCTTCTGTGTTTGCTGTGCTTGTGTACGTTGCATGGACTTCTGACTTTCCACGTCTCTAAAATGTTTCTCAACCTGCAGGAGGGGAAAATAAAACATGTGAACAATCTTGACTTACGAAACATTTCATCTTAACTCATGTTCCGTGTAGAAGCTTCTGATATACTGCAGGTTGACTGCATCTCCTCCTCTGACACGTTGTTTTAGGAGCCCCTCAAGGTGACTCTGATATAAAATATTTAATGTAAAAGGGGAAGGCAAAATAATCTGAAGCTTCTGCCTGCATCTTCTCCGTTAATATCCTTCTAATTCAAGGCCTTATGGGTAATTATTTATTTACATGTATAAATATCAACTGAACTCATTAATCCAAAATCTCACGTTGTCAGTTTAAGTTCTCATCAGCACTGTTGAACAAAACAAAACATTAAAGAAGAGCCGTGATACCGAGTGAGACCTTCACCCCTCCAGCGAGTCGGGACACTTATTGTTCAGGAAATACTGATTAACAGCTGACCAGAGATCAGCAGAGGAGGACAGAGCTGCACAGCAACAGTAAAGTGTTTGATGAAGATGTTGTGATGTTCCTCCCGACAATCTCAACATTTCATGTTTACAACCACACACACTATTTTTCGGGCCCCCTGACTTTGGACTCACATGCCAGTAAATTTTTGCCAGACGGATTCCAGCTTCATGCATCAGTGTTAACGGAAAACTACTTTCAGACCAGTGACAAACGACCGCCGTTAATCAAAGTCTTTGCCGCCAACTCTCTGTCATCTCAAACTTTCTTTCCACTTTCCAGTTGCTCACTTTAATCACGACATTCAGGGATTGTCTCAGACTCTGGCAGCGGTGCAGGCGAACGCAAACAACAACAGCAGAGAGAAATCTTTGGAGGCAACCTGAAGAGACGCGTGTGGAGAAGTCTGGATTTGTTTTAGTGTTACTGACGTATTAAAACCATCAACTTTAGCGTTGACTACGATGGCATGAACCCACGAACCTATTACTTGAATAGTTCATCAATACGTTGCTAACTGGTAGATGCCAAATACTCAGCAGTTGAATATATTTAGGGCTTCTATTTAAGACGTCTCTTTGGGGTAAATAACTACATAAAATCTTTAATCTGATGTGTAAATGTCCACCAAACATGGAAGATGAACAATCAATGATGAGAATGATCGTTGGCTGCATTGATGTATAAATGAGAATCATACTTACTATTTTGCGTACATGACTTAAAGCGCTTCCCTCTTTGCCTTTGCAGTTCTCGACCTGGTAAGGCGGTGAGATTACGACGTCGTCCATCACAATAATGTTCTTCTCCTGCCATTTACAGTCTTTGATGCTGCGGAGAAAAGAAAACATCAAATTATCTGATGCTGAGAAGATGTGTGAGAGGCAAAAAATAGATAACATGACAAGACTGGTAACTTCTCATTTTCAGATTATTAATTCACACAAACGTGATGGTCCAATAGAAAATGGATCAAAATGCAGTGAATGGTGCAGCGTTTCGTGGGTTCCATGTCAGAAAGTGAGTGAGTGTTTAATGACACTGCGATACTTGATGGGTTTTATCATAATCTTAAGGAGCACGGAGGAAAAAGCTGCGTAATGTCAGACTGGAAAAATGCTAAGCTCAGGTTGGACGAGGTCTCAGAGCAACACTTGATCAATGACACGTCAAAGACACGTGGATTTAACTGAATGGGACTAAGTGCAGGAAGTTATTAGTCATGTTACGTTGTTTTTAGGATGATTAATAACCATCTGGTTCACCAGATTGGGGGGGCAGCTGATGTTACTTGAAGTAACATGATGAAGTAGTGCTTATAACTGATCATTACACATGAATACGTCAGAAGAGGGATGATTCGGTTGTAGATTGTAGAACATTTGGAGCTTCGAGTTGGTAACAAAGTGAACGTCTTACGTTTTGTGAATAGTCTGGAATAGCTGTTGGCCCTCCACAGAAACCCCAGCACTGATTGCATAGGCTTGGGACAGCTTGTCCTCCTTTTCTGTCCGTGCTCGATTGGCAAGCTGTGGAGAGTTTGACAGAACATGAAGACACTCTTAGCACCAAACTTCATTTGCTTCGACAGCTTGCAGCGATTTTTCACAATCTTCAGTTTGACCGTTAATGTCTGTCAGTTGAGTTTGTAAACTCGGAGCGTTTCTTTCTTGGTTCAGTTTGTTTTCTCACATACAGAAAAAAAATCCAAAATGAACATAAATGCATCACTGCAGACCTAATGAGAATGAGATTTGAGTGGAGGGGGACCAAGACAATAAATACAAAGAAAATCCTGCGTTCTAGACTAATTAAAATTCCGGTCGCATCCCAGAATGCAAAGCACACCTGGTTACAGGAGCCATTTAGCTCAAACTTCCAGAGTTCACATGGTCGCTGGTTACATTCATACCACAAGCGAACTGTAACAGACTTCTTTTGGAACTGAACCGAGACCACCTCCTCTAACGGAGGAGTTTCCACTTCAAGGAGGGCAGAAAAAGCCCTTCAACCAACACAACGGGCTTGTTTTGCCCCACATGGTGTTTTGGATCCTCAGTTATAGCTCAATGTTTAGAACTAACCCCGTCTCCTGTTCAGGGCAAAATATTTACTTGATTACATTTTCTAAATACTATGTACATGCATTACACATTCTCACTCATTTGCTTTAACTGAGGGTAAATAACTAAACCAGATACCATTTATCGGACTTACTATATGGCACACAGATATTTTAATATTTCTACTGATTTACATCATCAACAGAGCCCAGACCAACACACCGAGGACGAACACACAGTTGAAGGACTCACCTTGCTAACATTCAGTGATGCTAGTGGGGGTGGAGTCTCAGTGCGGTCATTTATTATGTCCACGTCAGAAACATAGGCTAAGTTGATCAGGATGACGTCGTTGAGGTTTAGCTTACCGCTGGAGGAAGCACATTCTGGGGGGGAACTCAAGTCAAGGCACACAAACTGTTATAGGACAGAATCGCATTTGATTGCTGAGGAACCCAAACCCAAACACACACAGACACTCACACATACACACACAGTCAGTTGGACTGCACACAGGCGCCCATGATACCGAGTTCACTGGCTGGCTGACAGAGGAAGGTCGTGCCAGTTACAGCATGCGACAGTGCTGCCACCTACAGTGATCATGAGTGAATGAATACATGAACAACCTTGTATATAGTTTATAGTCTGTTGAGTCAGTTCACCAGTGGCAGATTTATCAACCCTATCATCAGTTTACATCCAATTCAATCTGGACTCATTTTATAGAGTGTCTGAAAGAACAGTGACTATAAGTCTGTTGTTTTTGGATTCCTGAACTTTAATTCATGTGCTGCCTTTGTTCAATCTCATTCTACCTGAGTAATGCTGAAAACACTTTCCAATGTTACCTCATTCATATACGGCTGGCAGAGCCTGTTCATGGGGTCGAGTTCCTTGTCTCAAGGACACTTCCAACACAATAGAGGAGCCGATCGGGATCGAACCCTCAGACTACTTGACGGAAATCTATTTTGTTTTGCCAAACAGAAAGTAAAAGGAAACTGTTGCAATGTTTCTTCTAGTGGCAGGAGAGCACCGGGAGGTATAAATCTTATCATTAAACAATACAGACATGGCTTGACACACTTGATTCTCCTGTTTGAGTATACGGAAACACATTCAAGACACATTTTTAGAATATTTCTAACACAAGCTGGAATTTCATACAAAAAACATAAAGACAGAAGCTGGGGTTTAATTTGACCTGTTATAACACAAACAGGTTCGACCTAAACACAAATAAAACTACTGAATTTCTCACTGTCAACAAGCCTGATGTTAGATTTGAGCTAAAAATCAACAGTGTAATAAGTCCTATGAAAGACAGATTATGTACATGTACCTCATTTACTACAACTAACGTAAATGAGGTTCATCAAACACAAACGGACTTGATAAAATGGGCATGTGATGCTTAGCTTGTATTATCTCCCTATAACATAGATACGACGATGTTAAATAAATCTCTACTAAATTAATGAATTTATTAAGTAGTGATGTGGCCGAAACGATGTACATCACACACACACCCGAGGACGGCAGTGGGAAGCTAACGTTAGTACGCTTGTAGCACTTGAATCGTATTGAAATGAAACGCAATCGAGGCACAATTCACCCCATAATCACACAACAGTTACAATGTGACCCGATTGGGATGATACACGGGGGAAAGTCCAGCTGATAAGCTCAAGAATGCTAAAACCGTAAATTAAGCTAGTAGCGGCAGTGTGACCGAAACGTAGCATGTTAGCCGAGCTAGCCGTTAACAGCGGCTTCATTGTGGCGTGGACAGCCACCCGGTCTCCATTCATAGCTCGACCCGGGAACTAACAATCTCTTGGTGAATGCGTCGTAAACACTGACTTACTTGCGTGAACACAAGCCAAAGCAAAATGCACTACATGTCCGTTAGCTTGCTAACTAGCAACGGTTTGTGCCTGTTGAAGGCACACAGCCATGATGCCTTTACGTTGCCAGATAGTGATCCATGTTGGGGACTGGCAACACAATGAGTGGATTCAAAACACATGCACCTCCTAGCAAACACGGAACATGGCAACCCCAAAGGGTCTCAGGGAGTCAAGAGATAGCAACTAGAGTTATGACCCAAATGGTGGTATTTTAAACGATAAAAGGTATGCAAGTCGGCTCCCACCAATTACGCCTGCGCGGACCACTATTTGACATATTTTCGGCGACCCGATAGGCCCTTGCAGCCAGGCAGGCCAGTTAGCCATCCGCAGCTCAAAACAAACAAAGGATACTCAGAGTTAACATCTTGGACTGGTAGTCAAACGCAACCACTTCTCCTTGCAGACGTTGGCCCAAGCAGGTGAGGCAAGAGACATGGCTCCCGACGCTGAAATACTCCCCCGGTCCAGGAGCCGCCATCTTCTCCGCCAGGAAACCGGAGCGCCTGCCTTACGTAAAACGACGTGATGTCGTGTTGAGACGAAGCCTGGGCGTGTCGAATGCACGTCGAGCGCTGGTCATTGAGCCTCACGCAATGTTCATTTTGCGAAGCATCCCTGTACCAATATCTACTCCACAAAATGTTATTATCATAAACGTGAACTAAATTAAATCGAAGAACAACTGCGTGGCTTTGTCTCCCATCCAACAACGGTTCGGCGTGCTCCCCCTGCCGGATATATGAGTGAACTGCAGGCGGTGGTGTAGCACAGCAAGGCAACAATCCCGCACCAAGCTAACGATATATGTATTAGAAGACGATTTAGGAATGGATTATGTTTATACGCAGGGCATCTGGATGGCCGAACGACTCCAGCAGTCGACGAGCAGTCAAGAAAAAAATTGGCTAGTTGTCACTTCCCTTGGAGATCCCAAAGCAGCTTTCCTGCTCGTATTTCCTTTCACTTACTTCATCAGCAGACGAGCTGGAGTGGCGGTGCTTTGGGTGGCGGTTGTGTCGGAGTGGTTAAACTTGGTGTTCAAATGGTAAGACTGAGAGGGGCAGTTACTTTGTTTTTAACCGGGGTTTAATGTGTTAGCTTTTCATTTCCGCTTCCATTTCAGTTCTCAATATCATTTTCGCTTGTATCTTAACGTCCCGTCTACATCCAAATCAAGTACTATACAACTGTATTTGTCAGTTTAACTATGTTTTACTTTTAATTTGTTACTTACAACCGTGAACTTATAAGATGTTTTGTATTTTATTCTGTTGACTTCCCAGCTTCCGAGGCAGCATCAAGCGCGGTCCCATCTCGTGTATTGTCCGGAATGAAACAGATGAAGGCGGAACCTTTGAATTATATCATTTTAGTCTGTGATATATAAATAAATGAATACATGGAAATTGAGATACGGTGGTCAAACAGGACCACGGATTGCATGTGGTTATCATACGTGCAATTATTTCATTAAGAATACTTATTATAGTCATTTACATGTGTTCCAAAGCTGGATTCAAGGTCAAGTGATGAAACATATGAATGTAGGGCATCAAGATGAAATACCACATTGATTATCTGTTTACATATCAAAACTAACTGCTTAAATGATTAGGATACACTGGTAAGAGGAGACAAGATCAGATTCATATACATTTGATGGACCAAATATTAGGAACACCTCTTAATATAACCTAGTGCCGTTCAAAAGCAGTAAAATAATCTGTGAAGCTCCACCCATCAACGGCAAAATGATTTTCTTTTCAGGATGCTGTTTGGAGAGAGGCCATTCTGGTGGATAGGCGAATCACGCCTGTTTGTTGACAAGCAGCCCGATGTTCATCAGTTTCCCTCCACCTGTGAGACCGGCCCAGGTGAATCCTAGTAGGAAGATGCTGATTCGGAACACTGTTTTTTGTTAAAGGTACAATGTGTAAGGGATGCCAACAAGCGAGCGTCTTGTCTTTCACACTGCAAACCAATAGGAGGCCGCAGGAAGTTGGGGTGTCCCCCCCTACTGTAAGAAACAAGGAAATGTTGATCAAACTCTCAACTTCTTAGTAACTTCACTGAGGAAGAGAGGTAGTAAGTTACTAACTGTAACTCCTGGTTTTTTGAATGTATGAGCAGCCCTCTGGTATAGTTGCATCTCCTTTGCGCTACAGTGATATTAAAAGACAAGACTGGCACTAGCTTACTCAGGCCCCTATGAATGAGCCCTTTAATAGTAAAATTAATTCACAGCACAGAGCTCTGAAGTTGGTGTGTTTGTTCTTCAGGCAGTCCATCGGGACATGCGATGGTGACTGCAGCAGTCTGGTGGGTCGTGGTATCCTCCCTCGGGTCCTTCCTGTACTCCCGCACACACAGGTTCCACTTTAGTTTCCTCTTTACAAGTCCTTTGTGTGTTTTCATATTGCTTTGTGTTTGTTTTTTTTGTACCGTCTATTTGCTCCATGAATCCTCTTTGCGTTGCCTTTTTGGTGAAAGGTGCTTTAGCAGTAAACCTGTCTTGCCTCCCTGCAGTGTGCTGCTCTCAGCTGCTCCCTACCTGCTCTACGTGCTGCTCCTGGTGGCTGTTGGCCTCTCCAGGATCTTCATTCTTGCCCACTTCCCTCACCAGGTCATTGCCGGCTCTATTACAGGTGATATAATAATATCTGCTATAATTCTTTCAATCCTGTGTTACACAAACCTGGACAGGAACACTGTTTTTTTTCTTTGCTAATCTCAACTGATCTGGTTGTTATTTGTCAGGTTTCATTCTGGGGATCGTTCTGAGCTGCAGAGTACCTGAAGGTCGCTCCCTGCTGTTCTTCTTTAGCCTCAGTGTCGGTCTGTTGCTCGGCGCTCTGCTGCTGCACGCTGGAATGGAGCAGCAGGGAATGGACCTCTCCTGGTGAGTTGTCGACATGTTATATTGTGTGTTCGGTTCTTTAGAAGCTCTGCAGGCTGGAGAAACGTTTCCTCCGTATTTCCCTTGTAGGTCTATTACCTTGGCTAAGAGGTGGTGCAGCCGTGCAGAGTGGATTCGGTTGGAAACAGCTCCTTTCTCCTCTCTGACTCGAGACTGCGGGGCCCTTCTGGGTTTGGGACTGGCTCAGTACTGGAAGCCCGGCGGATGGTCTCTGCCCTGGGCTCCGCGGGCTTTATCTCTGGCCATCTCATCCATGGGACTGTATCACGTCAATCGCCTGCCGCTGCCAATCCAACCACAAGCCCTCTTCTACGTCCTGTTCTTCATCAAATTTGTCATCGTGCCTCAGGTTGTCATGGTGCTCGTGCCCGGACTGGTTCACCTTTTCACAGGCAAGAAGAAGAAGGACTAGAAGTAGTTATACGTTCCAGATAATATCACACTACAGAGCTGCACGCTCCTGAGGTTCTGCAAACACTTCATATCGAAGTCTATTTCCTGTATTGTATAAATCCTGCTGTGGTGGAGGCGTTACTGGTCACTCCAAGATGATCGGCAGGGAAGCTTCAGTCTTACGATGAGAGGATGTTGGTTTGAAAACAAGAGGTTCTTTGAGTTCACATTTGCTGCACATTTCTATTTATTTATATATATTTTACATTATATTGTGGGCTTCATGAGGTTTTACTGTTTCAAGTGTTTAATTTGAAAAAGCTTCTGGGAATGAATAAAGATGTCATCACACACCTCCTGACCCCCGACTCGTTGATGTGTATGAAGGGAGTGTTTCATCGGTGTAAAATTAAACTTGGTAGACAAAAGAAGGGTCGACAGATGTATGAGCATGTAAATGACATGAACACTCGATCGTATCGGGTGACATCACGCGGTACAGATGTTTGTTCATGATGTCACACGTGGACCAATGACAACGAAAGGAAATAAAACTTGTATGTCGCGGTCACACGGTGGTAAAATAAATGACGTGCAGGGCGTGTTTCAGTTGGTAACCATTTATAAATATGTTCTTTTTTTCCAATACATAGGTTTGTTTTTTTACTGTACAGATTACAATCAGTTATCATGAGATAAAAACACATTCTTTTTTATTGTTTTTTTTTTTTTTAATTCAGTTTTTTCTTTTTTTATCACAGCGATCTGAAAGCTCACATTTACAGACAAGAGAACTCTGCTCAGCAAGCAAATACAGTAAAATAAAAAGAAACCCTATTTGTCTTGGTGAGGTTTGAAGGAAAACAAAAAGAAAACAGATGGTTCAGGGTTTCGTCGGCCTCCTCATCGGACTCACTCACCAGTCAGGACGCTGCTATACATGTTTCGGCTTGAAAGAATAGAACATGCATCAGACTATTTACAGCAAACTAATATACACACACAGCTTTTTAAACCACACACACACCCTCATCTTCAATTTAGAAGTTCAAATTAAGTATAGTACAGTTGATACCTTCATCTCTGTAAAGATAAGTAGGGCATCTCTGGTAGAAGTCTTTAGATATTCTTTGTCAGAGAACCAAAATAAAGGGCTACAGACATATTCTCCACATATACAAATAACTTGGATTCTCTCGTTATGGTGCTTTCTTTCTCTTTATCAAACTCAAAATAGTAAAATTCCTCAGTGATCCTTTGTTTCGTTGCAGTAGAGCCGACAGACCGGTGGCTGATTTAGAGCTATAAGACTGTAATAGAGACTTTGTTACGATGTTGAATACTGAAACATGAGCGGCCCTTTAGAAACTATCAGAGGACCCCGAGCTGGATATCTGAGCCAGTATATATATATACAACTTGTGCTAGAAAGTCTATACATCTTCATCAGTTTTTAAAAACACGGTTTGCTCTCGTCATTCATCACTGCTTCGTACGTCATATAGTCGTGTCTATGATAGTCTGGTATCGCTGGTCACACGTCCGACCGCTCACACTTTCTCCACGTTCAACAATCAGAACAACAAAAAGTAAGAAAAATACATAAAGTGCACCCTTAGTTCAGAACTTAACAGGCGTTTTTAGTGCAGAAGTGGTGGAGTAAGAATGTAGCATGGGGTCGAAAGGAACCGGAGGAAGGGAGACGGGTGGTGTATGCATTTGCTTGCTTTAAGTCGCTGAGCCACTATTCATGTTACACCATCACTAGCATATGGACGGCCTGTTTTCACTCCTCAACGAGTGCGAAGGAGGGACGGAGGCTTGACCACATGATGGGAGTCACCGACCACAGGACTCTCTGTTGGCAGCGTTCTGCCTTTTATAACTAGAAACAAACACGCTGTCTGATCTTTGTCACTGTAAGAAAACAACTGCAAAGGAGTGTTTGACCTCTTTAAGAAAGCAGGTGATGACCCCCCCGCGGCTCCATCAACATGCCCACAAGGTAAATGATGTCTTAATATTATAAACACTAAGTAATCACGGCCAATATTCATCTGTTTCTAGGATTTTAAGGCTTTAAATGACAGTGTGTCTCCACGATGCAGCTGGCAGGAGTTCTTCCTATCAATAGTTTGTCAATGATCAGCAACGACTGTGATTCTTGTGTTGTTTTTTAGATTTTAAAAAGTTCCCTCGGAGTAACGAGCAGACACAAATATCCCACTGCAACAGATTCAAACTGGAATCATCAGTTCCATTGCCGTGTTTCATCCTGGAACACCGGCCTCACTGGAACAGATATTCTCTGTAATAACGTGTTTCAAAGGCACATTTCTGTCCCCTATAGTTCCTACAGGATCTATTTCTGTGTACACGGTGTATCATAGACGTCTTATAGGAGCTGAGATCCAGACACACGCTAGTCTGGTGCAGTAACACAGTCAGAGGTGGAACGGGAGGGGAAAGTTGTCCTCTAACACATCAGATTAATATCAGACAGAGTCAGTTGGATTAAGATTAAAATAAAACTGTGAAGGAAAAGACTGGATCATAATCCTGACCCTCAGAAAAGACTCCTTTTTCTCTTTTATTTCATTTTCTAGACGCAGGAACAAAACCGTGTCTGACATTTAGATTCCAGTTTAATTTAAAGGTGCAAACCTGCACTTTCTGCTGGAATGTTCATCCATTGATTGATGAACTATTGATTTCAAATGACTGCAACTATTTTGATGATGGCTTTAATATTTTAATAATTCTTCAGGATGTGTTTTATGTCGTCGTAAAGGGAACATCTGCGTATTTTAGACGTCGTCTTGCACCTCTGGGCCGTGTTTCACATTCTATTGAGGAGAACTCAGCTCAGGTTACCGACTGTTGCAGCGCGTCCTCGCATTCAATCGTGACAAAATCCTTCTAACGTTTGCACGGTGGAGGTGATCACATCACTCGGTCGGCCGGCGTCCCTCCTCCTTCGCCCCGGACGGCTCCTCTCATCCATATGACTAGCGGTGGCACACACAGGCAGGGTTAACAGAACACAAACACAAACTATGTGTTGTTCCTATGTACATTATATAACTTAATTATAAATATTGTCATTTTCTCTAAGTACTGAGTTGTTGAGCCATTTGTATTTTCTGAGCAATGTACAGTATTGAACATATAATATTGTATTACATAGAATAGAGCCTACTAGCAACCTCGGTTAAGAGCACACTTTGAAAGAACAGAAGATGGAGTCCACGAGTAGAGTCCGATGAGTCGTGCTTTACTCGTACAGTCCCGCGTGTTGTGTTCACTTGTGGGGATTTTGTGCCACTCAGCATTTTTGGAAGTGCACTGGTCTTTGATTGAATATGAGATCAGAACTTAGGACCCTTCCGTGATAATGAAATAGTCACTTCTCACTGTCTGTTTTGTTTTCCATATAAGATTGTGTCTAATACCCAAAGTGTGCGTGCCGGGTTCTCTCTCTCTCTCTGATTCACTCGCCCTATCATGAGTTCTTTAGGATCAGTTCGTCCATGTCACGTACACAAGAGTCAGCAGCATCTGCTGTGGAGCTAAATATTTTTTCATCTTCTCTCAGTCCCACTCGCAAGCCCAGTCCAACCGACCAATCACAGACAGGTCATCACACATTTGACTCCACAAACGGTCTCTTTGGTTTGATGGGGGAGGTGGGGCCTTGGGTCCGGGAGTCGCGAGAGAGTTGGCGGTACATGTTGTCCTGGTAGGCCTGTGCCACGGGCAGAGTCCTCGCCACCTTCACATCTGGGTAGGTGGGCACCTGGCTGACCCGCTCCAGGATGTCCCCACTGCCGCGGGAGCCGTTAGCCAGCTTGCCCAGTGAGGGAGGCTGAGACTGGGAGTAGTAGTCCTCCTCCAACAGGTGTCCGTTCTGGGCGTTGTTGGTCTTGTTGTAGTAGGCAATGTTTCCCAGTGAGGTGGGGGGGCTGTAGGTGGAGCCCTGCTGGACCAGCTGGCCCGGCGAGGTGGGGCTGATGGCCGAGTCCATGGACGTCATGGCCCTCGACCGAGAAGGCTGATGCAGGTACTGCTGAGTCCGCGCCGTCTTGTCTATGATGCCCATGAAGGGTGTGTTCCGAGAGCGGCTGGTCTCACCCGGATACAGCCCCCCGCCGCCCTGGGAGGGAGAGATGGGGGAGATGTCATCACATGAGCGCTCATACGTGGCTTGTAAAGGGATCTCCATTTGCTGAATGGAAGAGGAAGGCCTGAAGCCCGGCGCTAAGTTGGACGTGGATCCAGTTGAGATGTTGTTGCTGGAGGGGGAGAACCGAAGGCCGACGCTCTGAGAATGGATGAGGGGCCTGGGGGTGGGCATATGTGGCTTCATCTCAGTAGTATTGGCACTGACAGGGCGTCTCGCCATGTGTGGGATCTCAGGAGAGCCTAGCTGGCAGGGGGGCATGGCGTTTGCGCGCTCCAGTACATGCTCAGAGACGGGGTAGTAGGCAGCCGACTGGCTGCGACTTATCTGAGGCGTCTGGCTATAACGGATGCCCCCCGGACCCCCGCTGCTGGCGCGGTAGGCAGAGGAGGGGCGCTGGGGTAGCTCATCCTTCAACAAGCCAGACTCCATAACCCCTCCTCGGCCGCCGTGCTGACAGAGGGCCCCAGAGCTGAGGCTGGCCTGGACCTGGGACATGGACCTCCCATCCAGGGAGGGCTGGTACACCAGCCGGCTCTCCACGTCCACTGAGCCCCCCTGGTAACGACTTCCCATAGAGTGGCCCATCTGGCCTACGTAGCTGCTGTTGCCCATCACATTGCCGGGCTGGTTTGTGCGGACTATCTGGGCTATAGAAGGCTGAAGACGAAGGCCCTGGGCTTGGTGGTGCTGGGACGACAGAGAGGGCTGGGAGCTGAGTTGGAAGGAACGTTGGCTGCTCATCTTAGAGAGGGGAGACTTGGGCCGGCCGGGGAGCTGCTCTGTGTGGTAGCGCACAGGGGAGCCCGACTGGGATCTGTAAAGACAAACACTCTCCACCGGCGGGCTGGCTCTGTACTGAGCGGCCCGACGTAAAGGAGAAGGCGGTGGGCTCTGGTGGTCCATCCCCTGCCCTCCACCACCCATGGGAGGTGGGCTGAAGCGGTAGGATGGCTGGTGCACGGGGGAGGTGTGAGGCGGGCTGTGTCGGTAGTGGGAGTTCTGATGTGTTGGGGAGAGGGTGGGCGACGTGGTCTGATACGTCCCGCGGGTTGGGGAGGACATAGAGGAGGAGGTGGGGTGATACTCGTAAGGCTGGCCCATGGGTGAACCTCCGGCTAAGTAGATCTGATCTGGATGTGTGGGGGACAGTGGAGGACTCTGAATGATGGGGAGGCTGGAGGGGTTGATGAGAGACTCAGGTGGGGGCAGACCCATCGACATGGCCTCCAGCTCCTGCTCCAGGTAGTCCTCATCCTCAAACAGGTCCTGGACGGGCTCCATGTCCTCCAGGCGGGGCTCTGGGGGAGGGGGAAGAGGCAGGGAAAGGGACAGAGAGTCCTCCTCTTCTGGGGGAGGCGTAGGAGGAGGGGAGGGAGGAGGCTCCAGCTCCAGCGCCTGCTGTTGTTGCTCTTCCTCGTTTAGCTGGTGACACTCCTCCTCCACCCGCTGGAGCAGCCTCAGGATCTCCCGGTTGTTGGGGCACTGCTTCATGGCTTCATTCAGGTCCTCTAAGGCTTCAGGAAATTGTCTGCAAATAAGAGAATGATTGTTATTGCGGACGAACAGCAGAACCTTCACCGAAGAATGAAGCATGTGTACATGATAATTGTTAGAGTTCTTGTTCTATTTATTCTGGCCTGACAATAACAGCAGAGCAGAGTGAGCGTACCTGCTGCTACGCTTGGCGCGAGCCCGGGCGTAATAAGCCTCAAAGGATCTTGGTTTCAGTTCGAGTGCCTTGGTAGCAAATTCCTCAGCCATCCCAAAGTCCTGCAGGGAACAGGAAGAAGAGAGCGCAGGTGAATCACCCTGGAGTATAATCATTGTTTGTCATCTTCCCTCAGCCGCTGTCGCTGCAGACTTACGTTCATTTTCCTCCGACATCGGGACAGGTTGAGGAAGATGGACACTTTGAGCTCCCTGAATGTCTTGAGGTCCTCGCTGAAGCCTTCGCGTGGAAACTTTTTGAGCGCGTACTGATAACGCTGCGCTGCCTCCTTCACCTTCCCCTTCTGCTGGACACACACACACAAATCTGGTTTGTCTTGCCTAAGCTAATAGCTGATATACAGAATCATACAAGAAGACATATTGTCTCTGTGTGTCGGCGGCGCTGCTCTCTGACCTTATAGAAGCTGTCCCCCTCCTCGATGAGTTTGCTGAGTAAGATGATCATGATGTCGGGTTTGGAGGTGGCCATGGCCCATGTGGCTGGACCTGGGCGACAGAGGAAGGAGAAGATGAAAAAGGACAGTGAGTGGAAGACACACAGTGATGTAGCAGAGGAGAGGAAGAGGAAGGAAGGAAGGGTCGACTGGGAGTCACACGACACACGACATTAATAAACAGGGATGAGAACAACGGCAACACACAGGGGATGGAAGAGAGAGGACAGGCAATCCACTGCAGAGGAGAGAATACAAGAAACCTGATGTAAGAACACGGTGAGCTCGACAGTCCTCGGTTAAATACTATTTAGTTCTAATACTACTGGGAGTTGCTCGATTCTAAGATAATTGGATCAATTACATTAAAAAGATATTTCCTGTGCTTTGTCCCGTCTTCCCGTCATTTTGGGTCTAAGTGAGAAACATTACTGGAGTCAGTCGAATATTGAGCAGGAGCGCTGTAACGACGGCTGCAGCTCGGCGTGTGATCGTCATCGTCACCGACAGGCTCAGACTGATATTATAAGAGCGTGACGACATTATGAAGAGGAGACAGACGTGAGTCCTACATGCACCAGATGTCTCACTCTGATATCTCACACAGGAGGTGAGATGATGCAGGAAGACGACAGCGTGTGAGAGTTGCTGCTCACGACTTGTGTGTGTCTGTGCCACAAACCGTAGACGATCTACCTTCCTGTTGTCTTACACCCTGAGCCTGTCGGTGGCAAGAACAAGCACTTCTGAAGACGTCATGTACAAATCCTCCTTTGGATTACTTGGCAGACATTTCACCGGTGCCGGTTAAAGCGTTGTCAGTCAAAGCTGGACCAATTCCAATACTCGTCCCTATTAATCATTCAGACCCAAAAATATGGCTTTAAAAAAATACCGGAATGATCCTTTAACTGCAGCAACTATCTGCAAAGGCTGTTTGTCTCAGGCAAACACGGTGATCATGTAAGTTGAGGAACATTTTGCGTCAGATAGTTCAGTACTTCTGTTCGACAGCAGGAAAACACTGATCCCCAAAAACAAATGGGACTCGCGTAAAGACACTTCGTCCCTCGTGACGGAAAAATCAAACAGAATTCTAAAACTTTTCTGGATCTGAATCCTTGACACATGTACAAACACTACAGAGATGAAAGAGGGGGGGGGGTCTTGCACAAGGAAACACAG
This sequence comes from Macroramphosus scolopax, assembly GCA_901007825.1. Lineage (NCBI taxonomy): Eukaryota > Metazoa > Chordata > Actinopteri > Syngnathiformes > Centriscidae > Macroramphosus > Macroramphosus scolopax. Next base: position 3,339 of record CAAKHC010016747.1, on the reverse strand, counting down.
AGCAGGTACAATAAACAAAAGAGGCAAGCAGGAGGAATGTAAGAGAGCTCTGCAGGCGTCGGCAGTCCTCTGAGCTGGTGGCGGTGGTGATGTGGGGTTGTTGAGGGCGGGAATGCGGCTGACTGGCCTAACTGACACTGAGGAAACTTCTGGAAGATGAGCGATGCACAGTACAGCGGTTTATCATCTCGGTCTGCGGTGGCGGTGGCACAGAGAGATTTACAAATACATGCAGGTCCGCTGAGTACAGAAAGTGTTACTGAGGGCTTCTGGTCATGCATCTGTGGGATGGAAGGTCGACACCCCGATGTGACGTCACAGGCTGGAGACTGGGCATGCTGTCGTTAACCACTTGGACGTTAGCATCTACCTCTAGGCAATCCCGACTGCATCACTGTCAGTGCTAATACCTTTACATGTTCTTATTTGTCAGTTTGAGAAGTAGCTAAGCTCGCCTGCCGACAATTAGGACGACACAGACAACACATAGAGAGGAGATAGAGCTGTCAAAATGCCTGGTGGGGTGAGAAGTCGACAGCCTTGGCTTTACCTCGGGGCCGACTGGGCAGCGTCTGACATCCTGGGGCCGGAGAGAGAGGCGAGGGAAAGGGGATTCAGGGTGAGGGGGGGGGGGAGGAGGAGGAAGGAGGTCATGAGCAAGGAAAGGAGTGGAAGTGGGAGCAAAGGAGGGTAGCCAGAGGAAACAGGGGTGTGGGGGTGCAGAGGAGCGAGAGGAGGAAAGAGATAGGAAGATACAGTGGGAAGGTGGAAGAGAAAGAGGTGATGGTGGTGGAGGAGGAGGAGAAGTGAGAAAAAAGAAACACAAAAAAAAGCAGCAGTGAGAAGCGGAGATAAGTGCTTCAGCAAAAGAAACAAAACACAGGTCCCGGAGAAAAAAAACCCACCACAAGCTCTAATAACAACCTGTCTCCAAGCAACCACGGGGACGTGATTGAGAGAAAAACAGGGAGGATAGAGGCAAACAGGCTTTTGAGGGAACATGACACACACAGAGAGAGAGAATGCAACACAATGCAGCAGCAGCAGTAGTATAATAAAAAGAAACACACATCCGAGCCAGAAATAGCTGAGGAGAAGCAGCACGGTGCAGCAGCGGGGGGGCGGATGACAAGCAAGTGGTTGAAGCTACATGGAGACACAAGCCTGAATCCATGGCTCAGTGCAGTAAAATGTTACAGTGATCTTTAATGACCAGCAGCGAGCGAGTTTTCATATTGGAATCCTCCCTTAATAGTCTCTCATGCACCTCATGCTCGTGAGCGACCTTTTCAGGCATTAAGCACAATCTTGAAAATGGATCTCGCTTCACAGCAGGCAAATAACCTTTTATTACGGTGCTGGAGGACAAACAGCGCTGCGTTTAGAGGAGCTTCCTGTGTGTCGCTCCTCGGGGCCGTCAATGGGCTCTTACCTATCTTGGCTCCTTTCTTGAGCAGGGCGACCACCACTGATGTGTTCCTGCAGCCCACCGCCCGGTCCAGAGGACGCATCCCGCTGTAGTCCACGTGCTCTATCATGGCGCCGTGGTCAACCAAGAACTGGACCTGGGAGACAAAGACAGTAGAGGAGTCAAACAGGCGGAAGATATAAAAAGAGGGAACTCGCCAGTCTACAAACATCAGTATAGGAAACACTAGAGTTGTGGCCTTCAAGTCTCCAGTGATTGAAAATAAAAGAATTTATAGACCCGGGTACTTAAAGTGGCTATAAAACTACTTCTTATGATAACAACGTATGAATTGGAAATGTGTAATGTCAGAGGCGTCGCTCGTTGTGTACGGAGAGTTATCGTCCGATTCTGCAGCTCCCGTAAAAGTGTAACGGATCATTAAAGGCTCCGATGTGTCCTAAAGAGAATCTATGAATGCAGGTTGTTGTTTTATGACTTTCAGCACTGCTACCAACAGAATACTTTAATGAAACAACGCTGAGAGGAATCAGGCAACTCAACCTGACGTGGACTTCGTACAGCAGTCGATAAGTGAAGAACAATACAGACCAAAGCCAGCTTGGATAGATTGATGACCGATCAATATATTGTTATTGTTTGTTAATTTACCACATCAGAGTCGCCATAGAAGGCGGCCAGGTCGAGCGGCGTGCGCCCGTTCTTGTCTGCGTGGTCGGTGGCGGCTCCGCTCTCCACCAGGCAGCGGACCACGGGTAGGTGACCCTTCAGACAGCCCCAGCTCAGAGCGGTCAGACCCTCCTTATCCATCAGGGACAGAGAGGCTCCTGGGACATACAATGACGGCAGTAAGACACCACGTACTGTAAACATTATCTGATCATGTTATCATCCAGTGAACTCCAGACTTTCATATCTTGGATGTAATAATCCACCTTGAGACAGTAGGAACTCCACCGTTCCCAGGTGACCCTCGGAGGCGGCCATCATCAGAGGAGTCCGACCCTGTTTGTCCGCCAGGTTGACGTCGGCTCCGTGTGTGAGGAGAAGGTCCACTATCTAAAAAACACCCAAGAAACACCACCCGCACCAGTGAGTGGAGAACTACTTGGTGCTTTTGGACAATATTCTTCAACCAATCAAACTGGTGGTTGGTTGAAAGAGTCACGCCGACCTGCCAGTGTCCCTGTCGCACGGCGCTGAACAGCGGGACGATGCCTCGTCTGTTGGGCTGGGCGACGGCCGCGCCCTGCTCCAGCAGCAGGCGACACACCTCCAGCTTCCCCCGGCCAGAAGCTGCGGTGAGAGCTGGACACACACAGACATCCGGGAGGTAAACAAGGTGTACAGAGATCAGGTGAAGGGGCGACATGGATTAACAAGTAAACACTCAAACATGTACAAACAAAAGGCTTCTTTTGACTCATGGTAGCAGGACAACCGCCTGAAACCGGTCTGTCCTGCCTCCTAACACCACTTTCTACATCACGAGGTGACGTTGGAACAGTCGAACATGACAGCGAGGCATCAAGCTCTGCTCGTTCTGTTTCCTGTCTGCTGAGATGCCTTCAAACTGCCTGCAGAACCGACGGTGTTGCAGTTTGAAACAGATACAGAGAGTCTCTGTAGCGTCCGGTCGGCCCTCAGTTCCACATGAGCAGAGGAAGTAGTCCAGAGGAGAGTTAATGTAGCCGCGAATGGCGTCAATATATATGGATTTTCAGTGGCTGTTTCCTTGCTGCTACGGTCCATCTAATAAACAAACTACAGGCTGAAGATGTTGAAAGAGCATCGTTATCTCAGAAAGTCACTGAGTTTCAGTAATTGGGTCGAGTTTAATCGTGCTGGTAGTTAGTAGTGAGGGGAGGAGAGGGGAGGGGGGGAGAGGAGAGGAGAGGAGAGGAGAGGAG
>CAAKHC010016743.1:59030-69841 GCA_901007825.1 Macroramphosus scolopax | reverse complement strand
CAGTACTGCTTCCCCTTTGTTCTCAGGTTTGCCTTGACTGGACAGTCGTTGCTCGGCCTGAGAATCAGGCTGAATATCTGCTTGCCCGTCCACAGAGCCATGGGCTGATGGAGGAACAGGAAGATATCAGGGGCGGATCACAGATAGTTATTGAAGAAGCTCATCAGCGTGACGTACCCTCACTATAGCCGGATGAGGGAGACTGATCTTGACTTTCTCATCTTTCCCCACGAGGATCGATGCCACGATCTGACAGGCGTTTGCTCGGTCAAAGAACGTGTCCTTGAGGGTCAGAAGGTAGCCGGCTGGGAGGTGGAAACAAGCTATTAGGTTAATGGGAATTACAGAAAAAAAGGAAAATTCACCTTTTTACTTAATGAACTTTTCATATGCTGGAAATGAGTTTTCTCTTTCTTTTCTTTTTTCAAAGCACCACTGGTGTTAAAAGCATCAAGGCGATTTAGACCGGCGCTTCAAATACCTGTCAAGAAGTCCTGAATAGCAGCAATCAGAGGTTCGCCGTTTCTCGGAGTAACAAGATTCGCTTTTGTCTGGAAACAAAAGATTTCCCCGTGAACATCACGTTTCTCCTCAGACAACCTGTCAATCCCTAAAACATCAACACCGATCGGTGTATTGAAGCTCCAGTGAGTCGGTGTTGTGCTGACACGTACCCCCATTAACACCAGGGCCTCCGCTTTGGCTTCCTCAGTCTGAGGAAGGTGGAGGTTCATCTCGTCGCCGTCGAAGTCGGCGTTGTACGGAGTGCAAACGCATTCGTTGAACCGAAACGTCCTGTGAGGTTTGACTCTCGCCTGGTGGAGATTGGAAAATAATGCATTCAAATTGCTTTCCACACCTAGAAAGACGACGGACAACAACGACGAGAGCGTCTCCCGCTGATGAGTGTTCTGTAAACCGCGGCGCCGAGCACACGCTGAGGCTTCCAGCTGTGTCAGAGCCTTCAAATGGGCATTTCAATAAATAAGCAATAGCACACACAGTGTTTGTTCAACACAGGAAAAGTGCCTCATTGGAAAAAGGTCTTTCAACATCAGTAATGAAGCGCTAAGTGAAATCAGCAGCATCTTTCTCTCCTCGGCTCCTCCAGAGAACGATAGCTGTGAAGCACAAACGTCCTCCGTGATGGAGTCTGAAGAAATCAATTTAACAAACGGTGTTTTATTGACCTCGATGAGTCGCTGCAGAAAGCAACCCGCCGTGTTTATGAATTTGGATTGGCTGTCAGTGCTTCTACTGTTCATAACAACACTGCAAGTGATCTGCACCGCATTGATCGTCGTAGAGTCGGATGTTATCTCGATGGGACGTCCACATGTTTCTGTGTCGACAGACTTACAATGTGGGCCATGATGCTGAGTTTGTGCAGAGACGGTTGGCGATTGAACAGGACGATGTCGCCGTCCATCAGGTGTCTCTCCACCACGTCACCGAACCTCAGCTCCTGAGCGATCTTCTCCCGGTTTCCGTACTTCAAAAACCTGTCGGACAGAGAGGATTCGGTTACAGTGGGTGAGTCACAGCAGGCAGGTCTCCGTGTCCGTTGTCATTAGAAGCAGCCGGCGTCACCTTTTCATCTGTGTGTGGCGATTCTGGATGAAGTTGGCGCCGGGGTGAACCTCGGGACCGTTGCGGACGAGTTTCCTCAGCAGCTCCAGATTGGCTTTGTTCACCTACGACATGGCGCCGAATTTAGGACGAAGTACGATAAACAAAGTGGTTGTTCTGTCTATTCGTTGGAGCCGCTTACCCTCTCTGGGTACGTCAAGATTTTGGCCACATGTACGGGGACGGCGACCTCATCGATCCTCAGGTTCGGGTCAGGAGAAATGACAGTCCTGCCAGAGAAGTCCACTCGTTTCCCCGAGAGGTTTCCTCTGAATCGACCTGAGTGGAAACATCAGTGAGTCTGGCGTTCTGGAGTTCCTGCTATTTAATGAACACGTAGTACATTAACTTATGTATGCAACACCTTGCTTCCCCTTGAGTCTCTGCACAAAGCCTCTTGTCCATTTCTTCGGTGCCATGTTGATGGGGATGCCAGAAAGCTCGCTGTTGATGTACAGAGCACACTGCAACTGGAGGAAGTCCCAGTCCTCCATGATCATCTGGGTCTTAGCCCCGGTCATTCGATGCTGGATGATGAGAGAGATTGTTCATGTCGACTGTCTACATGAAAATTAAGATTTCTTATGTGCATTAAAGACAGTTTTTACGATATTTTTTATAGATGCCGACCTTTTTGATGACATCATTGAGGAAGATTATCTCCGTGAGTTTCATGGTGAGGTCGTCCTCGTTGGTGCCCGACTTCAGGTCACTGACCACGGAGGGTCGTATGCAGAGAGGAGGCACCAGGAGGCGGGTGAGGATGAGGTCTGCGGGTTTGCCTGCCTCCGGGTTCATTAGCAGAAGGGCAATGTCTTCATGGGGGATCCTCTTGAAGAGGTTCAGTGCCACCAGGGGGTTCAGGTTTTCCTGAAGGGGGCAATGTATATAGTTTGTAAAGGGTTTGATAAAACCTGGTATTTCTACACCCAAAGGGTGAAAGAATGAACAGATCTCACCTGCGCTCGTGTCAGGAGAGGCTCCACCACCTTATTGTGCTCGATGGCGATGTCAAAGGACTGAATGAACTCGGTCACAAACGGATCCACCACCTTCTTGTTTGTTTTATACTTCTCATGGATGATCTTAAGCAGGCCACACTTCTTCACAGGTCCTGCGGATGAAGAGACATGTCAAAATACCACACGGCACGAAAACGTCAGCATAAAAAAATATCAAATGTCTCTTTTCACCGTTGAACGCCGAACAATTCAGACAGATCGTTTTCTTGCGACATTTATCGGAGATCTTCTTCTTCAACCCTCGTTTCTGCAGGTAGGGCAGGTTGGGTCGTTTCAAGATATCCATGAACTGGAGTTTATCCTCCTTCGAAAGCATTATGCTCGAACACGTCTTACAAATCATCTGCAGGAGTGAGAAAATAGCACGTTAGCGGGAGGGAGTTGAATCAATTATGTTAGCACCATTTCACAAGATTAAGGTAATTAACAGAATAACATGGCCGCCTGTTTTTGACACTTTGCTTGCAGCATAGCAGGCGGAGTATGAGATGTAGTACAAGCAAGGACGATGCTTCCTCTTGATGTGTGTAATATGAGCCTTATGAAAGTAAACATAAATGAAGCTTCTCATCCTGATCCATCATTTAAATATAATGTGGAGTCTGTTTGACAATGTTATTGATTGCATACAACAACTTACCTGTAAGATTCCTATGATGGCTTTGAAATAACCAACATGAAAACAAGGCAGCTCCAGATCCAGGTAGCCATAGTGTCCTAAACAATCAGCCAGATTCTTCCCGCATGTCAAACACGGTCTGTCTTTCTCACTGGTTCCCTGCGTGACACACAAGAGCAGAGGGATGAATGGTGCATACAGATACGTATAGTATACGTAAAAGCATTCATGTGTTCCTGGCGTACCATACGATGGTCCAACACTCCGTAGGGCAGTGGAGAGCGTTTCGTGTCTTGGCTGTACAGGTTCTTACTGACCACCTGGATGTGGGCCTGCTGACGCATCTGCTCAGCAGATTTCATCCCAAAGCAGATGTGGCTTCTGCAGACAAGGATGACATGCACAACAAAGATATCAATAACGTTCATTTTATGCTTTTCCCTAAAATTCCCGTAATTACAGTGAGAAAACAGGAGGCACATGCAGCATGCCCATGACGTTAGGGGGCACTTCCATCATCAATCCTAGTTTTGTTTTGACTGCTCTGCTAAGGACGACTCTTTTCAGTATACTTTTTGAAGTTAGTTTTGCTGCTTTCAGAACCTTCAAATCGAAGATGATAAGGTGGAGCTCATCCACAGTTTGGGCTGCCCCTTGACAGGCTTCCGGAAGTTTGACAGCCAAAAGAAAGGGGAGTTTTAAGCATCGGGACCGTCACAAGCTCGGACCTCTACCTCTGTATCGAGTAAAGCTAATTTAGTAGAGTCCCAAAATAAATATATGGAACCTGTAATAACCCTTTTCTGCCAAAAGGCAACCATTAAAATTTGTTTAACTTGTTAAGTCGACACTCTTCTGTCTAACTAAATATGTCGACCGAGGTCCGTAAAATGTGCTGACAAAATAATCTGCATTATCTTCAACTAACCAACACTGATTTGGCATCGACTCCTCGCCCTACAATGCCAAGCTAACCTTAACTCCTAGAGCCGGTTAGCCACATTAGCGTAATTGCATTATTGGGTCGTTTTGTGAGGCAACTATATCCTACGATACCGTTTATCATCAGCGTTAAACAACGTCTAAGGTAAATATTTGTCACATTGTATACTGACACTGGCTAACCGGCGAGCTAACTACAGCTAGCTAACTCCCCAGTTTGTCATACTCACATTTTTTTTGCCACATCTGTCTCTCTGAACTGTTCCTTCACCATTTTGGCAGTGTCTCCTTAACGTTATTAAACAAAACTGATTTAACTGATGTTTTATACTCTTTCCAGCAGGCTATGCTTCAGATATAACCTGCACGCTGTCACTTGGCTTGTCCATGTTGTGGAAAGGCTAGCAGGCTGCAAACGCAATGTGTTATTAGCATGTGAGCAACACTGGTGTTCCATTCACGGACCAGCAGTAATCTAGAGACCATATTTCTACTTGACATAGCAGGACCAGGTCAGGGTAGTCTGACCGTACCTAAGTCATTGATTTCATTTTTATTTCGTTTTGATTGTTAACTACGTTAAAAGTATGCTGAACAGAGTTTAGCTGTTCTGACCACTGGCCAAACAGGTTCTTCTAAGAATAGTCTGTCTGCTACAGAGTTGATTTGGTTGAAGGTTCCTCTGGAGTTCCATGTTATGCTGTCTCTAGTACACATCTAGAGCGTTAAATCAACTGTTACAAAAGCACTGACTCTGCTGAAAAGCCCAAGTAAACTCCTCATTGATAATTGATGTAATGGAAAACCCATGAAGTCCTGAATGCATCACCAGACCTTTTTTTACAAGGAACTTTGAACAAATGGAACAAAATACTGCAAGTAAAACTTGTATTTAAACACTTCATATCAACTATGATGATGAAATCCAAGATAATAAAAAAAAAAAGGTAAACAGTAATCAGAGTCGCAACAGAACTTTTGTGCTTTTTCTTTTTTAACATTTTTGGAAGACGCATGCACGACTCAGGTCAGGTCATGTATTTCATGGTTTGATATCGGCTCCTAAAAAAATTATTTGGCTATATACATTAAACGCAATATTATGTAATTATTAAAACATTATTATTACGGACAAAGTGCATAAAAATAACTAACCCAGACCAAATAGAAAGAACTGTTATTTTAATGATTTGTCTGTGTGGATTTTTAAGCCAATTGTGTTCGTGTTATCTTCATGCTTAAGCTTAGTACAACAGAAATGCATGAAATATAAGTATATATGGATTTGTCTGGTTGTTTGAGCATATGTGTGCATGTGTATGTTGTCATACATTTAAATATGCTTATGTCTCCTTTGGTGTACATTAACGGTATTCAGTGGTGAAGTGACACTAATACGATTATGATGGATTATTCCCTAAGGAATATTTTTTCATCCAAAACACAACACGTCAGACCCATGTGTCATCTGTTGCAGTCTGACATCCTGCCACTAGATGGCACCAAATACATTCCCAACAGCTGGAAGTGCAGAGAGTGAGCAGGATTTTACAACATCAAGCTGTTGTTCCTCTGATGTTTGATGCATCAGCTCTGATGGCAACTGATGATTTTCCTCATCATGCTTTGCTGATTTTTTGTGCCGTCAACTTATAACCACCAACAGTGTGAAGTTCCTGTCTGAACCAGATTTCCTTTTTATTTCCATATTCTGTTATCGCACAGATTTTTTTTTAAAGTAAACGTGTCATGTGGTGACATTGCTTTCTAAACATTCCTCTGGAGGCAACATATCTGCAAAGAGCATGGTCTCGTATGGGGAAATATAACTTATTCAGATGTATCACAGCCTGTGTACATATATGCAAAGAGATGATAGGAAATCATCTTCAAAGACACTTGAGGGACTGCCGATAACAATATTTTTCAGCATTAGATGCAGCTCAGTGATCTTCCATCAAAGTGCCTCTTGAGCATCTCTGTGTGCAAAACTATGTATCAGATATAATGGGTTAACCGTTCAATCACCGACGGACACACACACACTCACAGGGATCACTCCCTGTGGAGGAATCGAGTATAGACTGCTCAGATCTATAAAACGGGGTCTTTCTCAGCACTACCCAGGGATTTGGTCGAAGTCCCTGCTAGATCCTGTTTAAGATTTAGATTCAGACAACTACTCTCTGATGGATTATGCAAAACCGTCCTTTGGTCGTTTGTATGTGTTGATGCCCTCAGGGAATGTATGTTCATCTCATTCTCAAAGTTAATAGTATTTACTATTTCTTAGTGTTTCACAAATACAATTAAAACATGTGGGATCCGCCATTAAGTTCATCGTCAACAAACCCTGCTGAGTGATTGTTTTAGTGTTGTGGTGTGAAACATAAATCTTTGTCTCATTTTTTTAATAGTCAAGGACGTCAGACTTCTTTTTAGCAAATTAACACCTCGTCTAGCAGTAACTTAACAGGCAACTGTGAATGGATTATGATGAGAGACTGAATTCAATGATTCCAAGGTGAATCGAGTCTGGACTGATGTGCAGCAGCTGGAGACAAAAAGACGCCGTGCTGCCTTTAATATTTGGTTAGATCACTTACAGCTCTTTGCTTTGCAAACATTGTACTTTGCCAAGTAGTTGTTTTACTAAAGTAAAGCTGTACTCTTCATCATTTAGTCCGAATATTTCAGTCTGTCGGAAGGTTAGTTGTGCAAACCAGCTCGTGTCTGCACCACTGGAGCTGCTTGGACAGGCTGTTGCATTCGTGCGTGACATAATCATGAAGACACGTCCTGCCTGGAATAAGCAGAACTGAGTAATTACTTTTGTACTTGGCATTTTGGATTATTTTCTTACTTGGAACAGAGTCTCCCTGCTGCTCTCTAAACATCTGCATGAGCGATTTAAAATATCAATGGACCACAAATCACAAGTTCCCTAAGTGCAACATGATATCTTGATATCTAATCTGCGTTCCAAAATCCACAAGTATTCAATTTACTATGAAATTAAACAGAGAAAAACAGCTAATCCTCACATGTCAGAGGCTGAAACCAGGAACTATACAGCATTCTTGCTTGATAAAGGCTAATTGATCATCAACGTTATTTTTCTTCTGAATGATTAATTGATTGATCAACAATAAGTATCAGTTCTACACTCAAAACGCAGCATAAATCAATTATTAGTAACCCCTCAGAGCTGAGAGTCTTCCTCTCTTCTTCCTCCAACTGAACAGTCTCTTAAAAAATACTCCAGAGCTAATCAGTGTTTTCCCCTCATACAATTTACATTATGCAAAACGTATTTGCAGATCAATGTGACCGCCATCTTTGCGTAATTAACAAGAGTAATCACAGTGCTTAATTTACAGAGCCACCCAAGGTTCATAATGGGGCAGCAAAACATTGACCCATGACTATTTATTGACCCCTCCCTCCTTTAAAACCGTGCCCCTGCTAATGACTATAAGTAATGAGCAGATAGTGTGTAGCTCGGGCGGCTAATACAGCTTTCATTCCCCACATCCTGATTGGCTGACGCCCCTCCTCCTCCCCCCTGTTTTCTGCAATGGTGTCAGCTCCTCGCTTAGAGGCCCCTCTTCCTCCTGCTCCATGTGTCTGCATGCATGTTGTGCACACTGCTCAGTAATCAGCCATACAGACTCGCCTTTGGTGGCTGGAGACTGATTCAATATTCCGCCGGGTAATTTATGCAGAACTAATTCTCTACAGGAGTGGAAGAGCTCGGAGGAAGGCAGAGAGAGAGAGAGAGAGACGGGGAGAGGAAGAAATCTGTGGTGAAATAATTATCCCCGGTGTCACTGTTGCAACATTGTTTGAAGTTGATGTCAATAAGATATTGAGCTACACAATCCATTTCAATTTCACCTGGAAAAAAAAAAGAAAGAAGAGAAGATGCTGCAGAGGGTCGAGGAGAGAGGAAGGAAGGGGAGTCGTGCATGTGGAGAAAGCATGCATGGCCACACACACACACACGAGCCTCCATAAAACACACAGCGAGCGAGGCGGTGGCTGGCGACGTGTGCTGCTTGCAGACTGGCTGGGAAGCACATCATCGCCTGTAGTCATTTAACTTGTCAAAACAGCGGGGCTCCGTGTCTCCTCGTATTTGGATTTAGTGGGTTTTGAATTACTGGGAATAAAGTGAAAGAGGATGAGATGAAAAATGAAATGAGGGGGGGGAAGCTTCCCAGGAGAGCCATCGGCAGCGCGGTATAGATTATGGTCATTTGTGACGGACCCGGTTTGTAATAAAGGTCCTTTGTCAAAGTGCGTTTTGTGTGACTGTGGATGTATGTGGTGCTGGGAGGGGAAAGGAGACGGGCTTAATTGTATTCTTCTCACATCCTGTATTGATCATCACATGCATACCAGGTTTGTTTGATCAACGGGAGGTAGTTTGTCATCATACAGCTCGTCCTGCAGATTATTTAGTGGATCCCATTGTAATATCCACACAGAGGAAGCAGGACTAATACCTGTTAGAGATCTTGCATCAAGGCCAACCGTAAGGAAGGTTCACGTTAATTTGCACGACAAATATCCTCCAACCTCGGCGTGCACAAGCACTTGCAAAAGTCAATGCTAGCTGAGGTTCTAAAATTGTCGTGATTTTTTATCGATCCCCGAGGGGGGTGTTGGGCCGCTGAAGCAGCAAAACATAAGGTCGAAATAAATGTCTACATTAATATCAAACACTGAATAGTCCCTACTGGCCACTCATGTTGACTATGCACAGATGTACACAGTAGCTTTGGTGTAATGTGTGTGTGTGTGTGGCTATACTCTATCAGCCAGTCCACACTCTCTCTGTCTCTCTGTGGACGCCACTGTGCTCCCCTCCAAGATATCTCATTATTTTGCATCTTTGTCACTTATTAAAGCCATATATCTTAACTTGAGGCCAATGCTCACTGATGTAGTGGAATACATACATGTCAAAGCATTAGCAAACGTGTGCGCGAGCGCGCTCTGTCCTGCACTCTGGAGAGCCTTGTGCAAAATGAATTATTTATCCAAATGAATTATAATACCGGCATCTCCCCACCAAGGCTTTTGTCTGAGTGAGATTCCTGCTCACATTTTTTGGTTCATACAGTTGGTCTTGCATAAACTAGATACCTCTCTGGACAGATTTGCATAGAAACACCCCGCAATGTGGTGAAAAGGGAGCAATTAGGATTCATGACGGCACCTCCCCTCCGGATGCTCTGCTGCCATGTGAGACGGCAGCAGCTGATTGAAATGGAGGAGCATGGCCTTGTTCATGCGCCTCCGTCCTCCTTCTATCTCTCCGTCCTCCCGGGGGGTGGGAGTACCTTCCGAAGCACAGGTCACAGGTTAGCGGTAGCTCAAGGCTGGTTGGAAGTTTTTTGCGAGGAGCCAGAGGGGGAAAGGAACCTCTCAAGGAGCGGGTTAACAACATCATCAAACACAGTGTGATTAGTAGTTAGCGGATGCGGCGGGGTCACATTGTGCAGTTGTTTGAAACAGGTGATGGAGTCCTTGCTGTTGGTGTCTCGCTGCTCGTAGCGTGTGGGAGGTGTTTGACACAATCGGGGCTTCCAGCTTGCAGAACCAAGAACAGATGGCGCCGGAAAATGAGGCACCTCTCAGAAGCATTGAAACCACCTCCAACGACCCTCCCCACTCGGCTCGCTCGCTCGCCCCTCCACACACACTCCCGCTCTCCCTTCCCACCAAAGTACCTTTATTCAGAGCACTCGTTCCCATATAAGAGTCATGTCCTTTGAATCATTTTCACCCTGCTGGCGGGCTGAAGATGTCATTCTTTATTGTGGGATGATGATCATCTGCAATGATTGTTTTTTTTTTTTTTCTTCTCTGTACCTGGATGGAGCCAGCAGATGGCAGGGTTTGGTCGGGGCGTCTCCAGGGAAAGACGGCTAGAAAGCAGAGGAAAAAAGTCATTTTCTGGCTGTGCTCCTCCCAAATATAAGGAGGAAATATACATATTTGATCGATGTGACATGCAGGAGTCGTGTATGCTAATGTGGCAACTTGTCCAGTTTCTGCTAATGCTAAAGGTTTGTGGATTCATATTCATCACCGGGCCTTGAGGGAGCGTTGCCAGCTTTGATAGACAGTTACAGCTTCCAGGTTGCAGAGAATGATGATAATAGAACGGAATTATATTAAAAGGGTGCAACAGAATGTGCTATAGGTACAATATGATAACATTAAATAAAGTTAAATACAACCAGATCTTGAACTGCATGTCATCATCTAACGATACATCGATCTGCATCGATGCATCAACCAAACGATGCATTGATGTGACACGTCAAGATCAATGCACGTGTGCTTATTGTTAAACCTGCAGAACTTTGGTTTGTTCTGTCCACTAGTCTGAAGGAGGCTTGTTATTAAAGCCAAATTGCAAAGTGCATGAAGAAAAAAATGTTTCTGTCTCGGCTTTGCCGGAAGTCTGAGTGCACCTCTACTTTATATATTTATGCATTTCTTTAATATTCAGTTTTGACTTGACTGTGTGATCAGCACAGCTGGAAGCCGTTTCTCCTTCTATACGGGGGGTTGATAGAGGTGTC
>CAAKHC010016743.1:27665-47268 GCA_901007825.1 Macroramphosus scolopax | reverse complement strand
AGTTGTCATTTGCATGTGGCACCGAGTGAATCTCAGACATGCTCTGTGGATGCTGCGTGCAGCCCTGAGGATGCCTGCACACAAGGAAAGAAAGGGTGAAATCTTCGGTCTGATATTCGGGGGAAACCAAGTTGGGGGTTGGAGAACTATATGATGCATGAAGATAAAACCACTGTGTGCAGAATGTTGCATCTACAGAAGCCCAAACCAACAAACCAAAAACCTCCTGCTCCGTTCTAATCATCTTTACAAGTCTTTTACTTGTACCTGCTCCAAACAAGCTAGTACACAATGTTTTGTTTTCTCTCATTTAGCTCTGTTTTGTCGCTGAACATTTTCATGCAGCAGTCGCGCTGTTTACATCAAGGACCGGCTAAGCGCACTGAGCTGGCATGGCAGCCAGGACAACAGACGTCCCTCAGGAGATTATGAGGAGTGCACAGAGGATGCAGAGGATTGAAGGGAGCCGGGTCCAGACTACATGAGACTGATGGAGAGGAAGCTGTATCTCCCCTCTATAATTATGGAGCTCGCTGGATGATGGACGTGCTGTTGAGGGAACTTCCATGAATGTAGTCTTAGACAGAGTTAGAGGAGGATACTCACCATCGGCAGCTTTTACAGGTAGCTGGACAGGAATTAAGAAAAGAGGAAGCTGGCTTGCCGCATTTATCGCCAGCAGACGGTGTCGCTCTTGTCGCTGCTGCTTCATGAACCTGTGGCGATGGATCAACACTTTAGGGAGAACATTTCCCTCTTTTAACCATTGGGGGCTAATTATGTGCACGGAAAGGCATTGAGCCATGGAACAGTGAAGCAATGTCATTAAAGCTTCCCTAAATATTATATTTAAGATATTAATGAATGAAGCAATTACAGGTCGTACAAACAGATGAAATCTGCAGCTCTAGTGATCTTTTCGGACTCGTTCGGCTCTTTGTTTCGGTACCACAGCACATCGATAGTCTTGTAGTCTGACTTAGCCTTGCATCCAGATGTGGCAGCTTCAGCTCACACAGCCCAATAAAATCCTAATAGACCCGTCGTACGCTACCTGTTTAACACGAAACAGCCCATGTTAGTAACTATAGCTGGTAAACACAGCGGAGCATCAAGCAGCCGAGGAGCCGGATTCACAAGGTCGACACAAAGAGTCTGCAGGACGTCTATGAGGGTTAGTAAAATACAATAAAAAACATCTCCATTCTTTTGTGGTATTTTTTTTTAAAGCTCGAGCTGAAACGAAACGGCTCTTTTCTCCGTCAAACGCAAAAGGCATTAATTAAGTTTTAATTCCATTGGTTCCACCACAGTGCTCACTAATTTTGCATTTTCCGTTATCCATCTACACAAATGAAGATTTTTACATAAAGCAAATTACATTCTGCAATAAAGCAATAATGTGGCGTTCGATCGTCAGCGGAAACAGACGGAGCCCGACAGCGGCATCATGCTACTCAGACTCTGAACACCAACCAGAGTCTCTCTCTTATCCAACTTACATACCCGAAAACACTCCTTGGCTGGCACCTTGAATGACCAACCACAAAACACATTGACACGAGGGGAAGTGCACAGCTAACGCCACCGCGGAGGCGCGCTAATAAGCTGTTTAGCGACATAGCACGTGCATGAATGACGGTTTAGCACCTGCTATTAATGTCTGCACACGACTTGTTTATTTGTCTCTGCACCTGCAGTGTGACTTTAACAGCCTGCCAGCAGAGTCCGTCTTCAACAAGACCGTTAGCACCGCCGAGTTATCGGGACGCAAGCTCCTCGTCGCCGGTTGCATTTCAAGGAATCCTGCAGAAAATAAATAGTTACACGGAAGACCTGAAGTTTATTTGCATTGTGACGATAGCAATCATGTGCAAACACACAAGGCTGCATTCTGTACATCTCTCGGGGGTGCGGGCGATGACAGGCAAACAATTCCTGAGCAAACAAGGTTACAGTTTCCACAACGCTCTGGATTTCCTTTACAAATCCATCCGGCTTCGTATAGCTGCGACTCACAGGAATGCCCCATCTGATGATTACGTCTAATTAAATTGAATGTCGCTAACAGGCCTATGTGGAGGGTTTCTGCCTCTGACACACACACACACACACACACGGCTGCAGTGATGCCAGTGTGGCCGCGGCGTCTGACATTAGAGTCTCTCACATGATACATGAGCAAAAAAAAAATTAAAGAGGTCTCTGTCTTGAGACGTGTTGAATAATTCACGACACCCCGGGCTGACCTCGGGTCATGCTGTGCAGAGGCCAAGATACTCAGACCTATAAATGATGCATCCACAACAGCAATAACTGTACACGACACTCAGGGGCCCCGGAGTCGGACTTTCAGCGAGGAAGCAGCAGTTCATTCGGCGCTTTGTTGATGAAGATTATCCCGGATTGGATCATTCAATTTGTCCAGGGACAATCTGGAAGTGTGGGATTAGACCCGGTACTGTGTTAACCTTTCCCTCCAGTGTTGCCCGTCTCTCACTCCCCTCTATTTATGGAGCACTGCAGAGTGTATAGCACTGGACTGCAACCCACAGGGGACACTCGATGTGAACAACCTGCACCTTTTCCTGCAAAAAGGCAGCAGGAATGATAGATTCAAGCCTAAGGGGGATGTCCTTTTCAACCCCCATTGATGGCAAATGGCTACAAATACTCACCCACATATATACATTCACATGTGCATTCAGAGTGTAAGATGCAGCACGACTCCCTCCGTCTTTGTTTCCTGCACCTACCGGGAGGGAAAAAAAGAAAAAAAAACCTGTGCAGCCGCGAGACAAATTGCTGCATGGCATTAGCGCTACAGTGAAGGATGAAAGTGCGCCGAGCAAAGGCAAACAAGCATCCCATTACAACTGCCACTTAACAACAAACACATCTATTACAGCGGGCTGAGCAACACTGGTGGGGAGCCCGGCGTGCACACACACCTTCCGACAAGCTGCTATCCAGGGCAATGAGATTCAGGGATGCACTATGATGGGAATTTCAACAAGAGGGAGAGGAAAAAAAAAAAGGAAACAAATGGCCTCCCACTTTCTCTCCCCGCAGAGGAATCAAGAGCCTCAGCCGCTGTTTAGACACTTGAAGAAAGACTCACTTCATCAGATGGTGTTTTATGATTTTTTTTTTTTTGCAGCCCTGCAGAGACTAGGAGCGGCTCTTTTACTTACTGACATGAGCATGGAGCATGACATCACTTCCACACCGACAGGCTGCTCAATTCATCGGTTCCACTGTATCACAGTGATGAATGGAGGTTTTAATACGCTGACCTGAGAGAGCAAAACTCCTGATGTCTTTTCTCTTTGTTTCTACCCACAGGTTCATCCCCAGGGTTGCACCTTACACTTCCGCTGTGTGTCATATCAAATTCCCCCTTTTTTTTCTTTTAACCACAATAATTACTGTGTTGCAGACTGCTGTTGTCATGGTAATTGCCTTTCGGGGGGTAATGGTGCCACTAAAGCTCAAGTGACTGAGAGTGAGAGGAAGTCGGGGGGAGATTGTGAAGGAGGCACGCACTGCTCATTGTCTGCCAACACATTCCATGTTTCATCTTGTTTCACGGCGTGTACTACTGGCAGTTTACCTTGACTCGAAATGATCTGACCACGGAGCCGCTCCCAGTCAATGCCAGAAAATGAATTTGATGTGGGTGAGTGGGGATAAGTGTTCTTTCAGCACCGAGCGGAGTGCCAAGAGGTCCCAGATCAGAGACCGCCGTTTATCCACTGCATTAAATGAATGTGTTGGGTTCAAGGAGGGGTCGGGGGAAATATCGGAGTCAACATATGTCAAACAATATATATGTATAGGAAGAGGAAAAAGGAGGATCATAAAAAGCCCTTTTGTCATTTGGCAAACTGGGCTGCTGGGGGAAAAAAAAAAAAAAGCCTCTTGGATTGAAGCGCTTGATCATCATTATGGGACAACAAGGGGCACCTCTGACAGTTGGCACTGGAATAATGCAGAAATGAGGATGGTTTAGCTTCTCCGAGGTCCAGTGGTGCGGAGCGTCATGGAGATCCGTGTGTGCACGTGGACGTGTGTGCTCCGGTTGTCGCAGTGCCCTCAGGATGCCCTTGTGTGGTGTCAAGTGTCCCACTGGACCCCGCCAACGCATGATCGGCTCTCTGCTGCCCCCTGTGGTTATTTGGACACTGTGATTCATGCTTAATTAATTACAGTTCTTCCTATTGCTCTGTAAGTTTTACATAATGTGCATTGGTTTTGTTTGGTGTCATTATACAAACAAAAGTAAATTAAATAGGAGTATAGGTGATGGATATAGGCGGTCCTACTTTGTACTACTGCATAAATAAAACCTTCTTCATAGATATAGTATAGATAAGTATACAACACTAGTTGTATTATATTGTGTAACCTGGATGTAACAGTAAACGGTAATTTCTCACTGAATTAACCCTGTAAAAAGAAAGAAAAAAAGAAAGATAGATCCCCCACAGCGGAACAATAACTCATCCACACGACAGTTAATAGCTGCGTTTCTTCTGACCAATAAGCCGTGCCGGAAGCTCATTGGTCAGAACGGGATTTATTTCACTGACTTAGATATACATTTTCAAGAATCTATTTACAAATCAATTCCACACAGAGATCTACTTCCGTGATAACACACACACACACACACACACACACACACACACACACACACACACACACACACACACACGCACACACACACAGAGCACTCTAATTCTCTTTAATCCTTCATGACTGGTGCAACTTCTGCGGAATCATTGTAATCATTTCATGCCAGCTGCTGTTACGATGTAGCAATAGGACGCGTTCTTTGAAATTGTGTTCAGCTTATCAATAATGTAGTTGGCGGGTGGGCTGGAAATATGGACAATAAGTTATATAATGGATTGTATGTGGCTGTAGATCCTAAAGACTTCAGCTAGATTTGGAGACTAATCTCAGAGGTGAAAATATATATAATCCCTCGTTGAATTTAATCAAGCGCTGAGAGAGAAAACTGTATTACACACGACAGCATTAACCTTTTATCTCCGACCCGAGGCAAACATAACTGCAGAGCTGATAATGGTTATTTAATTAATCTTATAATTATTTGTTTCATCACTGCTTTATTCTTTTCTTAATGATCATGTTGTCGATGTCTGTCGAGGAAATCTACATGATGCATTCATGGAAAATCGGAAATCGGACTTTTAGCAGCGTCAAGTCAACGTGCAGTTTGAATGAGCCACATGTCAGTCGTTATTAAATATGAGATATATGTTGTATAGCACTTAGCGACTAAGAAGAAGATGTTCACGGCTCACGGCCACGAGCTGTAGCGAAGGTAACTTCGATCAAAACAGAGTATTCACCACGGTCGGCCTATTGAGACGTGCAATCCTGCGACTGCGTTCCTCCCCCCGTGAATGTTCTTGACAATGTGTTAGAAATAGAGGCCAAAAGGTCTCCCACAACCGCCGGAGCCGTCTCTCGCTGCGTGTTTCCAGATCACATTCAAAGCATCCTACTGGTGGGAAATGACAATTCTGGAGGAGACAGCCTGGAGTTAGACTTTGATGGACACGGCGGTCTATCTCCGCCGTTGACTTCCACCGGTGAAATTGTGACTTCGCCCTGTTCATTTCGCCGGAGCCTTATCAGGCAAATCCAGGGAGATTGATGGAAGGACTAAGGAGATGATTTGTGGACAGTCTCGCACACTTATGGTGCTAACGCTGCATGCTGTGCACATATTGTGGAGATGGGTTGGGGCTCCCGACTGCTGAATATTCAAAGAATATACTTCAGCTTAAAGTTTTCTACAGTGCAGAGCAACCTCTTAGTCTGTTGCCCCACTGAGCAGAGAGAAAATCCACAGGGTGCAACCTTTAGAAGCAAAGATCCTCAGGCTCGACCTAACTCCTCGAAACAGTGGCAGAAAATCCATATCCTTTTAAAGAGGAGGAGTCACATCAGATAATAGATGTATGAAATCCATGTTTGCTTCTCAAGTCCCGTCCTTTGTAGGACGGAGATCAATCTGAGAGCCTCTCCTTGAATCGTCTACGCTGACACGGAAATCAGTAAAGAAAAGTTGACGGATTGAAGGAACATGCTACGGCAACATTGGACGATCAGAGGTGAGACAAGAGGGAGATAAACATTAGGTAGGTTACGGAATGAACTCATGAAGCACACCTTGCACATGATCTCTTAATATACAGAAGAGCCTGTTTCCTCTTCAGGTTCCCATAAACATCTACAACGTACGTCGCCTCCCAACTTCAGTGACATTATCAAAACAAGGTGCCTACAAGACAAGCTTCAGGACAGAAATCCGCCCACAGCCGGTTCACCTTGCTGATCTGCCTCTGTGAGACACCATTACTCCTGAACTCCTTCACCGCTTCACATAAAAGGACTGAACCTCCCTGCTCCTGCACACTCCACCAATATGCTCAACGTGCTGCGTTGCAAACACCGAACTATCTAATTATTTACTTCCTTTTCTGCGCCTTTGAGATCACAGGCGAGCACAGCGCCCTGTCGTATACGCAACATCCTTTACCAGCATATGTCAACTGTTCTCTCCGTCTTTTAATGTGGCAATAATTACAAATTATTACACCGTAATATCACACTCCTTGCCATTTGCATTTTGACAGTTGCTGCCACGTCGCTGTCAAATGTTCACTCACAGTTTCGGAAACAGCTTGTATTTTCTTACACTATAATAACAGCATGTTTGACAATCTTACTACTACGCTTTTCTTCCTGTTTTCCTGAAATACTCTGCTGAATACGAGAAGACTACAATTGCTTTTGAGGGATCCATCCTGTGCTTTCTTTCCAGTGATAATAAAGCTGCCGTTGACCTTGATATTGAAAGCAGAGGTGGACCCGCTCTCTGCACTCACCGGTAGTAAGTAAGCACTGTATTTTAAAACGCCAGATTTATACGGCGGTAGTTGGCTTGTAAAAGATGTTCTGACATGTAGTCATTGATCTACAGGTTCGTACCGATGCAACCCTGATGAAACTTCAAAAAACGTGTCTATTGTGAGAGTTTTTTGGTATCGTCTCCTCATCCAACTTACCAAAATAAAAGTATTTTATAAAGGGACACAAACCTCTCATGTGGAGGAGTGATTCCACTCTCCACATGATAAGTGTGTGTTTGTAAGAGGAGTCGACAGAGCCATGCAGATAAGTTCCAAGGGTGACTGGTTGCTCTCTTTTTCGACACTTGTTTATGCAGCCCGTTGCCCGGCAACCCCCTGCCAAACAGACTCGCGGATGAGGGGGAAAAGCTGGAAAGCAACAGAAGATGTTGTCATGAGAGAGTCTGTGCAAGTGTGTGACGGCAAACAGGCACTGCTGCTGCCCTCCATGGGGCTTAACAAGTTGTTGCATCATTCCCATTAACCCCCGACTGTCTAATGGGGCGATGACTGATTCTGTGAATAGTTTAATAAGAAGCACGACGCAGGAACGGGGCATCAAAAAGAGCCGAATGTTTAGTTACATTTATATTTGCTTATCTGAAGTAATGTTCATGCAAGCTATGTTAGTCATAATAGATTCTTGGTTGTGCTATCAACACAAGGTCTGATCCTTGGGATGTTTTATGTGGGGCCTTGTGGATTTACAACCACCGACAGAGTATTTCTACAGCTTTTGTGTGCACTCACCACAAGAGATATCAGTCATTTAAGAGGCAGAGATACCAGGTTCTAAGTACACCATAATGCAACGCAATATCTCTTTTTTTCTCTCTCTCTCTAATGGAAAAGCTCTTGCTCTGCCGGTCTCCTTCAAGTTCACACCGACTCCACGCTGTTGATAGTCATTCCGTCAAACACAAGGAATCACGGTCGGCGGACGGACTTTTGAGGCAAGAGTAGATTAAACAAGAAAATAACTCCTGACGGATTATATATATCGCAGTGTAAGTGTATCCTACATTGCACATGCAGAGACTAACCTCAGGCAACAGTGGCTGTGCTTCCTCACAGCATGGCTCATGTTCTCTTCACACCGACTCATCTTTCTTATCCCCCTTTTTTTCTCTTCTTTGGCCCCTCTCGGTCTGGATTCACTTTCTAACCGCACTCTTCTCTTGATCAGAAAATGGCCCATTACTCACATAACGTAGCCTTTAAGTGTGATTGCACACATGCAACTACCCCCCAAAACACATCAAAGGGAGCACGTGGGACATGAGGACGCATGTTTCTTTATTTAAGAATAAAAAAAAAATGCTTAAACCTGTCTTACTGTTGCTATCCGGGATCTGTTACACGGCTTCAGCATGTGCCTGACTATCTTAAATCATGTGTGTTCGTATCTACCTTGGCGGGAATTATCATAAGCGGGAATCAGCTAAGCCTCTTTGATGAAATATAACTGAAGAGATTCTACCTGACCTTAAAAAACATGTGACATTTCCCATTTGAGGAGCGGGAACTCTTCCTCTAAGATGAGGGAAGCATCTTACTTAAATGTCACAGCACTGTCTGGACGGACTCGCTCTGATATTGTTGATGAACTATTGTCTATCAGTCTGTATGAAGCTTCCAATGCAATCTCATTAAACCATACAATGTCTCGCTAATAATTAAACGCTCACATTTAGCAGATAATGAGTGCACCACGAACCTGGGATTCACGCAGTATGCTTTGACTATAATTGACTTTTCATTCCGCCCTGGAGTTACAGGAGAATAATGGGGCCTGGAAATAGCTAGTTAACCTCCTGTCAGGTAAAACATAAAAGGAAAACAAAAGTATTCACAGCACTGCAATATACCTAAGCCCCTTTGCTCCGGGAGGAACGGCGAGATGTCAAGGTGGGGATTGTTACACTAAGTGATTTTATTAAGTGGAACACCTACTGTGAGCTCATTCTGCCATGCAGGGATTGTTTGACGCAAATTACACCTAATTCCCAGGGCATGACAAAACATCTATAACCCACACTTACAGTATGGTGCAGCACTGGTTTATGGAGACAACAAATAACTGAAGGGAAAGTTGTCAGGGTTCATCCTCTGGGCACCATGAATGTCTGTATGAAAGTGCCAATCCATCCAGAGGTGACAGACAGATGTTGTTATCGATACAGATGTGCTACTATTATTTTCTAAGTAGCTTTAGCTGTAGTTCACTGAGGATCTGCAGTCTTATATTTGTGTCAGTGTTACAGAGTTGTTCCTCTCACTTTACAGCAGCAAAGGAAACATGTTGTCAACCCCATTGCCTTTTTTCTCCCTCTGCATCGTCTCCCCTCTTCTTCATCGCCCGTGGCCTAAGGGAACAGTTGGCTTTCCGAACGCTCTTCCTCCTTTGTGAGCACACATTGATTGGCTGGCCGGTCCCCCAAAAGCAGAGCAGCATGGGGTGCCGGCAGCCAGCTCGTGCTGCTCACCCTCGCTGTCAAAGATTTACAGAAAAAAAACAAAACAAACAGAGGGAAAAACAAGGGGAGCCAATCGTCAGGAGACTTCGCTGCAGCTTGTCTAGTTTTGTCTCTTCTCCGGCTCCGCAGCTGTAATGAAAATCAATCGGGTTCAACATATTTCCTGCATTTTTCACAAAGAAAGAGCAGATTCTCTCCATCCTTTGCAATCCTAATTGTTGAGGGAACTCCATCACTCGCTCTTCAATCCTGTCACGGGTCACAAAATTGACACAGTTGTTTTGGGGAGACACACACTTGGTAAAGTGACGGCACACAACCCCACATTTAGCACTATATTTACATTTTTTGTGTTCTGGCGTTAGAAAGTGGAGCGAAATACACCAACGTAGCTCTTGCAGGACCTCAAGGGAATGTATGATACTGATAGTATCTGTGCTTTCCTCTGGCCGAGCAGCGTGGGTTCTCTCTCCACAGCAGGGTGAAGCCTGCACTGTGAACACATTTGGACTGGAAGCCAGCCAGTGGTTGGTCGGTTGCGGAGGATGTGGGCCGGTCTCTGGAGCCCGGCGGTTGTTCATTCATAAAGCAGGTAGGAACCGTAAATGAAAAACTCAGACATCCCCTGCCTACACGTTCAAAGATCGCATTGTGCTGTTTTTTCTATTCGAGGAGCCGAGTTCAACGGTGTGTTTTGTTATTCTCTTAGATGATTTGTCTATGGAGGCAAAGATCTGAAATGCTCAGGAGATAATCTCCCTCAGAAGTATTTACACATTCAAATACTGCAAAGAACGATGTGCCTCAAGCCATGCAAAGATGTTTATGTCATTTAAACAGCACAAAAATCAGATTCTCTGATTAGATTTGAAATCTGGCAAGTTTTTGTATCGTTATTCAAGTCGACCCAACATGCTAACGAGAACCGGTGGAAAGTGATATCGCTGCCTCCAGTCCATTCATCTTCATCACAGCCATCTGGCCAAAGACCTTCTGTTGAAACAGAATCAAGAATGCTGGGATCGGTTTGCAGCATGTACCAGACAATACGGGGTTTTACGAGGTGTAATGCCAGTGGTATGACAGATAAATCCTTCATATGAGAAGTAACAGACTATAAACAAAAAGGAAGTGTCATCTATCCATTGTAATCCTGTCACCCGGTATAATTGGACAGTTAGTTACCTTGCACTGCTTATATAAACCTACTTTTGTAAAGAGCAGATCAAAACAGGTCAAACCAGCCGGAGCGCAATGAAGGAAATCAGGACCAGCACTGTTACATCATAGTGTTATAAACAGTGACCACATTTACTTGGACTGCAATAACAAACATCAGGACATAAGAAAGTCCTGTTTACATGGCAGAGTAAGTGATGCATTATCTTTTGTTTGTAGTGTGGCATTGAAAGTTCATTATTTTTTGGTCTAAAATCCACTGTTGTGGAAGAAAATGAAATAAAATCAAAGTGAGCAGATATAAGAAACCCCAGTCAGAAAAGGCAGGAACTCAAACCGGTGCACTCGGTGCTGAAGGGTGACAATGATAACCGCCAGACCAGCACATCCCTGGAAATAAGGCCTGTCGGGTAAATCTGATGTCACACTAAGTCTGCACTTGAGCATGCTGAAGCACTGCACTGTTGAACATCCCTTTGCATAAAGCATTTCACTCACCGTTTTTTTTTTTTTGAGTCAGTCTCCTTGACCCAGTTGAGATAAGGAAAATTCCCCTCTATATTTGGATCAGTGTGTCTTGGGTGGGTAGTACATCACAGACATCGGCTTGAGAGAGTCAGCGTCACAAGACCGGGGCAATCACAGGTCGATCCAGTGGAATACCACAGGGACGTTTTTTTATATAAATTATTCTGGACAAATCTATGACATCATCGTATTGTGAGGTAAATCCTTGATTACATCCCTAAAGTTTGACAGAGTGTAATCTGCCTTTTATTGCTTAAATCGGGAAAAGCACATGCACTTTGGTGGCTCAGAGATTTTAAACGTGCGAGCGACTCAGCACAAAAGCAGGTCTTTTAGCTGAGGGTGACAAGCTTAAGTGGCCTGAGACAAATTGGTGAATGAGTAACTAGCTATTTAATGGCCGGCAATTTAGGATTTCCTACTTGTGTGAGAGCAACCAATGGCTGTTTTACTGCATTTAAATTAAGCTGAAAAATATACCGAATTCACTCTATCCTCCACATCATGCAATCACTTGGGGTGTATGGATAACAGTTAATATTTGTCTCATCCTCCAATAGCACTTAGAGTAAGAGTTATTATGAGTATACTTAAAATACTGTATATAAAGGGTTTCATCGTCGGAGACTCAGAAAAAGCTTGGAAAAGGTATTCTGAGCATTTTGCTTTAGACACAATCACGAAAAACTGAATCACAACACCCCAAATCCTGTAAAAATCTGAGGAAGTGATCCATCGGGTTATACTGAAAACATGCTAACGTTAGCAGCTAAATGTCACGATAGGAAGTGTCGATTTCTTTTTAAATGCTCTTCACTCTCTGATGCTCTGCTTGTATTTAAGCAAAACATTAAGTCACTGAAAACAAAGAAAAACAACAACACAACAAGCTCACGCAGTAAAGATTTGAATAATTCAGAAGTTTGTATTGAAAGATAAATGACATTAGCAGCTATTATTTGACATTAGCAGCTAACGTTAGCAGCTAACTGTCATGATAGATAGAAATGTGTCGATTTGCTTGAAGTTACAGCCGTTATCCGCCCAAATCTAAACAAATGTACTGTTACTGCTTATATAACACTTTCATTCCTGTGTCAAAATGTTATAAATAACAATTGCTGGAGCTGTTAGCACAGTTTATGTCACATAGTCATTGTTAGCTGTTTGAGCAGCATTAGCCTTTTCCCATGTTATGTAAATATTGCAACTCAAAGAAGGGATTCTGATAGTCACCATATTTTGAAGAAATCCAGTTATTATCATATTTTTTATTTGGTTTTTGTGTGTTTTTACTGCAATCAAGGTTCATTCTTTCCACCACTCATTGGCTGTAAAAAATACGCTTTTCACTACCTTTTCGTATTGATGCGGGCTGTTTACAGCGCACCTTACAATAATCTCCTATTGATCATTCCGGGGCATTATTGCAATTACGAGCTCGATAAAATTGATCGGGGTGTTGGTATCCTGTAATCAAAAGCAGGGTCCAGCATCCTTATGCAATTACTGTGACTCACTAAAATTTTCCAAACACTATTAAAGGTAAATATTCACATTAGCCAATTCAGGGATGGCTTACAAGCAGGGGAACAGGCTGAAATCAATGCTTCCTGTCACCTTTAAGCAGGACAAATGGCGCCTATTGTTCCAACCGATCCCTCCCCCTAAGTTAGACAGCTGGGGTGGATACGCAGGGCAGAACGGGGCTCACAGGACTTCAAACACCCCAGCAGAGTGTATATTGACTTCCACTATTAAAGAGAGAAAACTTCCCCGTGACCCTGATCACATACCAACTTTAAAGCAATCATAGCACACCGACTGATGTGTTTTTAAGTTTTGACAAGGGGGTGCTCCAACTAGGCCACAGAGGCAGCTGTAGGTCAGTGTGTGTGTGTGTGTGTGTGTGTGTGTGTGGTGGACTGGAGTCTGGATGCTGCTTGGCACAGTCATGGCTCCTTGACGTCAGCGCTCAGCCCAGCCTGCTGCTGCTGCTGCTGCTGCCGCTGCTGCTCTCAAACATGTCTTTGTTATTCAGAGCTTTCCATCAGAGAGCGGCGACCTGCAAAACACGGAGGATGGCGTCAGATCCGGTCCGGATCTTGCGTGCATGGGTTTGTTGTTGTTTACCAGTATATCAATACGTTCAGATAACAAATCAACACAGCATTGTAATGTTATGCGATTTTAAATGATGTTTTTGTTTATTTCCCTTATTAGAATGTTATCAATGTCAATATGTCTTTTTTTTTTTTACTTTAAATAGTGACTTATTATTAGCCAATTATTGTTATCCTTATCGATACTTGCTTTAATGTTTTGTCATCACTATTTAGGCAACTGTAATGTTTAGGTGAGTTTTCAAATTTAAATTATCATTATTACCAACTGATACGCCTAGCGGTCGACCGATATGGACTTTTCAGCGGCCGATATTTTCAGAGCAGGAAGGCTGACGGCAGATATATGAAGTAGATTTATATATTTTTTATAGACACGTTATAGAACTTAAACATTTATTTGAAACTAATGTTCTTATTTGAAATGTCTCTGTTGTCAGACGTGCAGTGTATTTTAAATGAAAAATATTATGAACAACATAAATGTCCACATGTACTCAAATAAATTGGAATAAAACAACTTATTAGTCAGGTTTAGTGCTTTAAACAGCATTAATCTGCAAAAAGCAGAATCTCCTTTTTTTATGAGAGAAAAAAACAATTTCTAAACTCATATGAATAAAAAACAATAATACAGTTCACAATGCTGACATTCTTGGTAATCGTCCTCATAATCGCAGACATCGACCGATGCCGATTATCTATAAAAAAATGAATCAGAAACCTGATCAGAAAGTAGTAACAGCACTGTTATGAACAATATGTGCATAGCATTATGACACTATTTTAAATTATAATAAATGACCATATCGTCCATGCTTCTGGTTGATTAGAGAGATTAAAAAAAATCTAGTTAAATAATCTACTTGTTTACACACACAAACACACACACATTAAAAACCTCAATGAAAACAATGCGGCAGTTTGCCCCCGTCATCGAGCGGGTCTCACCAGTGGATCCAGTGGACCAGATGGCTGCTGAGCGGCAGTCCGGCTCCGCTCCTGGCTCCCTCCCTCCCTCCCGGCGGCTTCTTCTCCGCGCCGAATCCGCGACACGTTTTGTCAGCAGCCACCGAGCATGAGTCCCTTTGGTAATAGAATAGCCAATGTAATTTGACACTTCAACTTACTGCGCTCTCCCCGAGTCTATTCAGTTACTCACCCGCTGACGTTGAGCCCATTCTCAGTGGCCGTGAGGGGGGACGATATTTAAAAACAAGAGGCGAAAATTACCGAGGACTTTCTCCGCTTAATAACCCGGTGAGTGGCTGCAAACTTACCGTTGCTCGTCTCCAGTGTGGCTGCGAGGCTCTCGTCTCGGGGAAGGTTTTTTGTTTCCACTTTGGCTCAGATTGTTTCTCAACAATAGAAGTGACCACTTGAAGTGGCGGTGAGGAGGCACCTCGGAGGCTGCTGCGATAATAAACCGCAGCTTTTTATTTACTATCACGCCGCTCGGTGCCCGCCGGGATTCAACCGGCGGGCTGTGGAGCAGGTTGTGCATTTCGTTGGTAACAGATGCGGCGTTGATCTTCCAACGCGCCGGGGTTTGGAGGCTACATTGTAGGCAGGCTGGATGGATTTTGCTTTGCTGAATGAATCATGCCGCGGTGCGCAACATCTAGAGGTCTTGCTTTTTACCTTTTGCCTCTTCTGTGCACATGGTTTGTCTAATAGGGGTTAAACGGTGCCGCGGAATTGAGGTGCAAGCAGCAGAATAACCGGAGAAGGCGGCCACTGCAGACCGCCATGCTTCATGTAATGCCACATTAAATGTTTTAACTTTGTCAACAGCAGCACATGTGTACGACATTAGCAGGTCGATGCATGCACGATATGGTTTGTCTTTCTGCAGCAGGTTACTTCTGCATTCTGCATCTTGTTCATCAGGGTTTAACAAGTTGACTCCCCAAATTCCTGCTGTCTGAATATGGAACCAGTGGGGATTGGATGGGCCTCACATGTAACTGGACTTCTTTTTTTGCACAAAAAAAAAAAAAAAAAGCAAGTGGAAAAAGTAAGCCAGACACATGCTCCCCGATCAGTTCCCCAAACTGTGAGAGGGAATGCATCTAGAATTTGGGAGAACCCAAGCAAGTAAACACACACATGCAGATGTTTCTTCTCTTGTTTTGGTGAGATATCAAGGAGAGCTTTTCCTGTTTTTGTTATGTTGCTGAACAGTTCATTCTCCCCGTGTCTGCCTCAGCATCTGAACTTCTTCTGCACAGCACGCTGCTGCTCAGGGGTCATGCAAAACTTCTGTGCTGACATCATGTATCCAGCAGTTTCAGGTGCTTGTTTACATGTTCACCATTCGATCCAATGGCCTGCTCTCAACCTACGATTTTAAAACGTCTACATGCGTGATGGGGTGACAGTTTAAAACTGGAACACTACATCACGCTGCACCTGGTCCTTTGAGTCCTCTGCCTGTCAATCTGCACGCACCACAAGCCCCACAAGATGGCACGTGTGATTAAACGCCGATTGAGCTCCGTTTGTGCGGAGAAGAGTCAAACTACAAGTCGCTTCATAAATTAGGGTGGTGTGTCAGACAGAGGAGGAGGTTTTTTTCAGTCCCGTCCCCTCCCTCCTAGTCACCCCACCTCTGTGGGGCCCCAGGTTGGGCTCCTGAATAACCATGGGGCAGACCCCACCAGGCTGACCTTCTTCTATTCAAGTTGAGGATGTTGAAACACCAGCCGTCAAACAAAAGACACATTGAAACAGAGATCTGCAACCCAGCACGTGTGTCTGGGTGCTGAAGTAGACCATTTATTAACTCTGAGTTTCCTAACTAAAGGAAAGCGTCAGCATATACCGAGGCAGCGCGGAACTCTAAAAGGACAATAAGCTGCTTGTAACAGATTCACAAAACATTCAAGTAATCAAGGGATGTTTTCATACAGATAACAGAGCGTCACGTTTACTTTCCAAACCATAAACATATACCTTTTGCGATATAGAACAACTCTTTCTTTTTTTTTGTTGTCTGGACAGCAGCCAGCTGGAGGCATGTGTGTGTGTGTGTGTGCACTGTGGATTGACAATGGCAACACGTTCTCCGTGCAGGGTGGGAGTTTTCGCTCTCGCCTTTCACCCCCCGACCGACGAGGTGAGAGTAAAGACGGAAGCTGGAAATGGCCGTGCCACATGGGAAATTATTCAACTCTCAGATCAGAGAGGACACACAAGGCCTCATTACCTCCAGCAGCTCTTGCTGGACAACCTCTGAGGAGACCTGGAGCCAGAGCCATGCTCACCTTATTATAAGTTGTCCACATAGCACCTATGATGCTCCTTTTGTCTAGTAGTATTTGTAGGAAAACAACTATATACCGCCTTAGTTTGCGCCCCCTGACTTTAGATAATCACTGTTTTGTGAGCTATCCCAGCTTCACCTGCATCACAGCAGCAAAGTTAAACCCTCTTCCACTGGATCGCAGCCTCATCCTCCTTTTTTACCAACGCCGTGTGCTTAAGTAGTGAGTAAACAGACCTGTTAGATGTTGTATAATGTCATGATTTTATTGATTCGCCTTGGGAATTCCACTTGCAGCGAGCGGGTCCGGTGCGCAGAGAGCCCCCTTAAGTACTCTTAACAGGAAAAAAAAAGGCGACCAACTGCTCTTCCTCCGCGGTCGAAGCTTGTGGGAGGCTTGTGTAGGTTTGGCTCAAGGTCCTTTTTGTGTTGTCTTTGCTTGACGGATGATTCACCCTTCTGGTATGGCTATTTTCAATGAGTATTGAGAGCGCAGAGCAGGCGAGACGCTGTACATAATGAAAGCGTGTCACGGGGCAGCGTTGAGGTTTAACACTGGTGTCAAAAAAACAGCACTCCACGTTATTTCTGAGCCATTCCAGCTTCAGGTGATAAACGTTTGCTTGTTTCAGCTCCGTCAGGTTAAAGATCTGCTGCCTTTTCTTTGGTTGTATATAATTCTAAGTTGATGTCTCGCCTGTTAGTCACATTTGAAGACGTCACCTTGAGCTTTTTTTTTTCTTTTGGAAGTGACTGAAAGAATGAGATCACTGCGGACGAAACGGGTTTGCTACGTTGTGTGGTTGGTTTGGGCCACTCTTCCTCACGCTGCTCCTAAATCGAACTTCCCGGACTGTGTATTGTTCCGTTTTTCTCACAGAGTGAAGAGCCCCGGAGGGAGATAGCTATTTAACTCCACCTTCGATGATCCAGTGACTAATTGTCGCCTCTTCAGATACAAGGTGCTATTACGAGACATGACAGCCTTTGGCTAGCTGGTTAGCCCTCATACAAATGATCCCTTTAATCATTAAAGACAATGATTGGTCGTTGAAGTCCTAGTTATTTCGATACCGCAAATTCGTAATAAATTTACTGTTTTTCGTCTCCGTACCCCTAAAATACATCTTGCATCCATGAAACTTCTTCCCCCCACAGATGATAGCAAAACGAGCCATCACCCGACACGTTCTCCTCGCATGATACCCGGCGTCTTGTTGTGATCGGTAACGCTTCACCTTGGAGACAAGGAGCTTCAGTAACATGTACTGCGCCGATATCCACCGAGGGCTTTTACGATGAGGAGAATGGTCAGTACTCTGTCAGCCTGACTGTTGACTGTTAATATGAAGCTTCTATTTTCAAAACAGAGCTCAGGGAAAGGGAATCTGCGTGTGTTTGCTTTCGTGCAGGAGACAGATCCGGAGCAGAGCGAGGGATGGGAGAGGTGCTGGGAGTGACGCCAGACCACACATCATTTAATCATGTTAGAGTGTGCAACCACTTTGTGCATATTTTGGGTTGCACTGGTGATAGGAGTTGTTATTGTACAAACTGTTCGCACAGAGAGGGCTTGACGGTCGGAGGGATGTAACCTTATTTTTCTGTGATTGGGATTCGTCACGCCGCGGATCAATTTCAACTTCGCGAGCGAAAATATGACATCAAAAGTCCGATGTTTGTTGTTTTTTGATTCTCGTGAAATGTGATGAGGAATTCCAAGCAGCAGCATTCGAGACCACTTATAAGTTGAGCCAGTGGAAGGACGACAATTGTGCATATTAGCATTGGATTTGAACGTGTCCTTTGGCTTAATCCCACTGTTGACTCGCCTGCTAAATCCTGAGTGTGTTATTTTTGCTCTTTTTAGGGAGCCCCTCT
Organism: Macroramphosus scolopax; assembly: GCA_901007825.1. Taxonomy (NCBI): domain Eukaryota; kingdom Metazoa; phylum Chordata; class Actinopteri; order Syngnathiformes; family Centriscidae; genus Macroramphosus; species Macroramphosus scolopax. The sequence continues at coordinate 28,865 of CAAKHC010016743.1, read as the reverse complement.
CTGCATAATCTCACTTAATCTAATCTATCCCCCGTTATAATAGAGTGGGAATGATGTGACTTTATAGAAACAGCTTTAGTGTAGATCCACACCAAACAGACTAGTGTGCCGGTTGCTTCTCCAGCCCCTCTGGCAAAGCTCTTGTGAAAATGCAAGTGACCTCTGCACCCCTTGTTAGTCTGAACAATGGACCTGCCTCCTCTTACAGCTGCAGCCGTGCTGGAGGGGAAGTTAGCCGGAACAGAAAACACACACACACACACACACACATCTTGTGATTAATAGCTCTAAATGCTGTAGTTCTGGCTTGATCTCATGCTTGCTTGGAAATTATTCATCTATTTAAAATCTAGTATTTACAGGATGTGTTAAAGCCAAATACAAATGCGAATTACGTCTGTTTAGATCGGTGAATTGTTTACACAACAATACATGTAATATCTCTGGGCTTCGGACAGTTGGTCGGCCAAACCCCGGTAATTTGAAGATTTAACCTTGAGCTCTGGGAGCCGGTGATGGGCATCCGTTACCACCATCTGCCGTGTGAAACAACGAATCTGTGATGTAAATAACTGATGGTAGCGTCTCTGGAGTGAAGTCCAGTGTAGCCTTGGTGAAATGTAATTGTCAACAGTAGGTTTTATGAGCTAAAAAAATAAGGCAAGTTTGAGTCTGACGTGATCTTCGTCAGAAGAAAAAAAGAAATCTGTGAGTCTTATCCCACGTCGGCTATAATTGGAGCTTGTGAGGCCCCCAGCAGCCAGAAGCTCATGCATGTTGAATGTGACATGCTGTGAAAAACATACGCAGATGATGTCAGAGGCAACACCACAGAGTTAAGTGTAAATGAAAGGCTTTGAATCATAAATAACATCCGGCCTCTCTAAAGTCGCCCATAAATTAAACAAGGTCCGTCCCAGGAACCCCGAAGAGTCGTCAGATCTGGCGTCGGAGGGAAGTGTTGCATGGCAACCTCCTTATATTTTAAGGAGGTTGAAAAATGTCTCGAGAGATTGTAATCTGGGAAGAAATTAGGCGCAGGAAAGACTTCCAGAGGGGCTGAGGAAGCATCGCCGCGTCTGGAGGGCGCTTCCGAGTTTGTTTCTTTTTTTTTTTGTTGGGAGAGAGAGAGAGAGAGAGAGAGAGAGAGATTAACTGTCTATTACCAGTAGTTATAGATAGGATTTCTGCAAAGATTTC
>CAAKHC010016743.1:0-14404 GCA_901007825.1 Macroramphosus scolopax | reverse complement strand
CCCCCCAACGCCAACACGCGACTGTCTAATGTCATCATGATGTGTGTTTTGAAAACAGTCAGTTTGCCTTCTGGTGACCTGGATTAAGTCACCAGCATGTGTGTGTTATAACCCCTCTGCTGCTGGCATGTATGATATTTAATGAAAGGCTTTATGATGGTTGGGGATAATCTGGAATATGAAAAAAAAAAGGAGAACGAGTGGACTTGATGTCAAGTGTTTGATACGTTGTTTTTTATGCCGTTGTTTTTCACCAATTCTGCCCATGCAACTTACAAAATGAGCCCAAAAATAAATGTAATTAATGTGCAGATGGTCCCGAGCGTTCCTCCGCTCAGACTCGTGGTTGTCATCCTGAAAAATCGTCGCCTTCTTCCCCCCAAAACAAAAATCATCAAAAAACATAACAACCGACTGGATTGTCATTCATTCGCTGCTCCAGCGTTTCCCGCTTTGACTTTAAGTGTCTCTGTCGTTCGTCTATTGAGAAGCAGAGATGCGTATCTCGGTTGATCTTGGGTGTCTCGAGCGTATCGGCAACAGGAAGCCGCCGAAAAAAAAGGGAGGCGCCGTGATTTTTCTGTGCGAAGGCGACGCCGAGTGAAAGCGGAGCGCCGCCGAGGAGGTGAACGGAAGGTCAGAAGTTGCAGAGCTGTTTTAAAAAACTTACCATCATCACTTCACATCCGTCAAAGGGGAGAGCGGAGAAGAAAGAACGTTTCTTTGAGAAGTCGACATTTTTGGGGCGACTGATAATTTCTACTCTCGTATTCATCGAGGTCAGAAAGACTCTTTGCTGGTGCGTTTGTTCACAGGCTTCATGTTCATGTGCAGTCAAACTACTGTATTAACAGTTTAAATGGGAATAAAAGCCCCGAGCTCCTGCAGACTCCGGAGCTTTATCTACAGCGCGGAGGGCAGAGCCGGGTGAGAGTTCCTCCCGCTCGCCGTTGTCCAGGTGGCGTCCGGCTGCCACCACCCGACTGACTCACCCAGACAGTACAAACAGGAGTACTGAGTCCGTCCACCTCTGCTGGCTGCAGGGACGGTGGGGATTTTGACTCCATGAGGACCCAATTAAACCTGGGAGGGCCTCTCTGAAGGATAATAACAATGATGAATGCACCTCCGTGGCCGGGTTAAAAGAGGCAGGGAGAAATATTTTATTGTGCAAGCCCGTCTTTACATAATAATTTACTCCCGGCTTCTGATTTTTTTTATCGTACCAGGAGGTTTGTTTTCCCTCGGAGTGTCATCTTTTAAACATTGTTATGAATTAGCTTCACACAGTATCAAACCCTCTCTCGCTCTCTGCGTATGCTTTGAACTTGCCGGGGATGTCGTGACTCCCCGGCCAAAGCGAGCAGTGTGAGTCTCATCCATCCCTTCGCTGAGGTTTTCGTGATTTGGGTTTGTACTTTGCAGCAATAATTCATCATTTCAGCTCTGGGAACTCTGTTGGCGTATTTATAATCATCGAACATAATTAGCTGTTTGTGTACTTTGCATGAAGTTGTTTTAACTATGAGAGTTTTCCCGTGTTTAACTAATGACACTTTATGTTTGTCTTTATGTGACTATTTAAAAGGAGTTAACTCAAGAGACTCCCGAGTGCATTTTTCTCTGTCAGGTGGCAATTCAGAGGAGAAACTCCTTTAATTAGATAACAAGCTTCTGTATTTGAGATTTGCACTTTGCCAGCAGTTTATCAATTACTGCTTGTGGTTTCATGCTGCCAGTCAGTCTTTGTCTGGGCGCCTGAGCCTCCTCCACACGGCGCTGCAGAACCGTGTTATTGTACTTAAACAAATCAATTCTGTTGCAGTTGAGCGTTTTTTCCCTCCATCCCCTGTCATTATGAACTGTTTGCAGTGCAGAGCACATTGATTTTTCACAGCCCTGGAAAAGCTGTTGATGAATAGCACAGAGGTATCTGGGGAGAATCTGGCTTTAAAAAAGGAGGCACCCAGCGCCGGCCCCTCCTCCTCCTCCTCTTCCTCCCCCTCCTCCTCCTCCTCCTCTCTCGACCCATTGAGCCCCCAGCGCTCCTCCACTTTCTCTTTTCAGAGAGCGACACTTCCAACGGGGGAGAAATGCTGCTGAAAAATCTTCCAAGGATGTAAAAAAAAAAAAGATTAAAAAAAAAAAAATTGCAAGGCACAAGGGACGGCTTCTACTGCAGAATGTGAAAATACACCTTGTGGTTAGACAGTTTTTATATTTGGAGCTTTAGCCTTGTCCTGTCAACCGAGGCATGAGCTGAGGAGACGGCTGAGGTGATCTGGTCGGGGATAGAAAACGCGGCGTGCTGTGTGCCACCGAGCAGACGCCTTAAATGATATTCCGAAACAGGGGAGGAGGAGGAGGAGGAGGTGTGGGGGGGAGGGGGGGGTGTTGGTGAGAAAGACATTTGCTACATACTTACACACACTCAACACACGCTTATTCACCCAGCGAGAATCAAACCCAAACACCCTCCAGACATTTGTATTCTTTCTTTTCTTCCACCAGCCCATTCAGCTCCTCGACATTCCATAGTTCAACATTTGGGGAGTGAAAAAAAAAAAAAAAAAAAAGAATCTTGGCGCCCTCTAACTTTTTCTTTGACTCAGTGAAAATGAGCCTTTATAAAATATTAGAAAGTTTAAGGTAAGGAGGGGAAACAGGTTAGGAGGCTAAAAGCGTGTTTTACTATTTAACCTTGACCTTTAATTCAGAGACGACAAAATAAAGTCCCGTTCAGGTGGTGTCGGCTTGTCACGTGGCTTCTATACGACATTTCCTCGCACACGGATGAAATACTTTTTTGCAGTAACTAATGTGGTCGTTTTAAAGAGTCTGAATGTCATCGGGCAAACGCTGCGGCTAAGTGCTAAGCTACAGCAAAGGCCTTCCTTAATAGGCATATCCGTCATTCAGGAGTCAATTGTGTGCCGCAGTGTGTGTGCCACGGTAATGAACTTACACTGCTGCTGGATGTTTATGACACAATCCTTATCGTGTGAAGCATCCGCCGCTCGTCTGATTCGTCCTTCAGGGGCACGAGAGCGTGAAGGAACTTATGAAGGAAGAAGATGTGTAGCGAGGCGCTGGATTGAATCCGCTCAGAGCCCAAAGGGGAAGCGGGGCCATCGTTGAGGCCGGGGTCTGATTATTGTGACAAAAATGCCAATGTCATAATGTTCGGCGTGAGGAGATCGGTGGGTAACGCAGCCGTGATTGACGTATTCTCCCTTGTGTGTCTTTCTGTGATTCCTCTCAGGGGCGGCAGACGCGAGGCGCTGGAGTGTTTCTCCTCCTGGTGTGTGAATGGGTGGGGGGGCGTGTCGTAGCGGAGAATCAAGGATTAAAGTCAACACAGGTGAGTCCTTTTCTTCCTCTGCGTTCGGACAACCGGAACCCGTGCGGGTCGCGTTTTGTCCTCAGATTTTACGGCGTGAACCGGAGCTGCAGGTTGTTGTTGATGACGAGCTAACGAGTTAGCATCGTGCTACCAGCTATGTTTTCCGTATTAGGTGCTTAAAAATATATTATCTACTCGTACATTCATCATATTTGTCTTCTACTTTCACACTATATGTGCATATACTTTCTGCTGTGGATCCTTAAGCAACATTTTACAGAAGAATCAATAAGTGTCAATTAGCCTAAATGGTAGCAATTAGCTAAATCTTTCATGTTCGAGCGGGTCGTATTTTGTCCTCAGATTTTGTGACGCCGCGGTGAACCGGAGCTGCAGGTTGTTGCTGGAGACGAGCTAACGAGTTAGCATCATGCTAACAGCTATGTTTTTCCGTATTAGGTGCTTAAAAAATATATTATCTACTCGTCACATTCATCATATTTGTCTTCTACTTTCGCACTATTTGTGCATATACTTTCTGCTGTGGATCCTTTAGCAACATTTTACAGAAGAATCAATAAGTGTCAATTAGCCTACATGTTAGCAATTAGCTAACTCTTTCATGTTCGACTTTGGGGAACTTTAATACTGAATTTTCAGAGTCTATGAAGCTAAAACACCAAGTGGAGGAAGCTTTATTAACTTATTATTAATAGAAAAGTGCAAATATATCTTTGGGGTGAACTGTTGTTGTCCATTTTTGACTGACCTCCGATTGAGTCCCACATGTTCGGCTGGTTCGAGAACAGGAAGGTTTGTGTGTTTGTGTGAAATAATAATAATTTCTGGGGGAAAACAGTCTGCACAGATAATCATCGGACCGATTTCTGCAGAAGGCATCCTGTCACAATGTGAAATTAGACACGGCTTGTTCCCCCCGAAAACAAACACCAGCCTGACTACGATGATTTAAAGACTACTAGCCTTGTTTGCTTCGACATGCTCTTCCCTCCCCCGTGCTGTCTTTGGTAAACATGTGATGGCAGCAGATTGTGTGCGGCCAGCGCCGGCTCACCTCGCAGAGCATGTTGATTTCATCACGAGTTTGTGGCGAGATCAGAGTGGGGGGGGGGAGGCTGTTCTCTGAGCAACAAAGCGACGAGATGTTGCATCTGTTTATGTTTTGTCAATCTCGTCCGTAAGCAGGCTGGTAAATATGCACACATATGCGTAAGGTCACGAACACGCTCATCACCAGCAGGACATCGGCTCACGCTGTTAATGCAAAATGTGGCTCAGTGTGCATTCCACTAAAACGGAAAATTATGTCATGGAAAGGGAATGTAATTTCCTCGTCCACTGTATTATACAATACAGGCTATGGCTTCATGGATTAGGGATTGGGACATCCAGTGCGCACACACACACACATACACACACAGAATAGATAAGAGTTAATCTTGATTAGAGCAGTTTGAATGCTGAGAAATACAGTGTCCTGACAAACATCTGCCCGCCACACAGCTGAGTGGGATAAACCAAAGTGATTATTGTGGAAATGTCAGGCGAGGTAGACAGTGAGAGCAAGTGAAAAGAGGAAGAGGAGGGGGGGTGTATGACATGAGCAGGGACATGACAGGAGTGCTACGCAGTCTCTCTCTCTCTCTCTCTCGGTGACAGATTCTTCCTCCGTTGATGTGAGGTCGCCTTCGTGGAGGGAAAATCCAGCCGGGTTTTGAAGAAAATAGCTGCAGTCTTAAATAGAGGAGCTCGATCTCTGCGCTCGATGGCAAAATGGTGCATCCAGAAAAACACGCGTAGGGCTCTGAAGTCAGGGTGATTGTCCTTAATTGACAAGCCAGTTATTTGGTAGAATTTACTGTCTCTTTAGTCTGATAAATGTCATTTTTAAGATATTCGCTTGGCAGTGATTTAAGCGCTGGTGATTGTTTGGACGAGTCCTGGTTCATAAAAAAAAAGTCGGGGAAGTATTTTCAGTCGACTTCTCGTCACGGCACTTGTGTCGCCCACTTTCATTGGAGTCGTCTGAACGGTTTCCAGGTTGGTTCTTTGTCTCTGTGGCACCGGCGTAAGCCCCTAATGAATAATTGCTTTCCTCTGTGAAATGTGAGGGTGCAGACATTCTGTTAACCTCCTCGCTGAAGGGAAAGGGGAGGGGAGAAAAAAAAATCCCCTTCCTGTCAGTGGTCTCTCTTTCGCTCTGCTCTTGTGAGATCTGGAACTGATAAGTGCGAGGCCTCTGGTAACCGAACAGGAAGGATAGAGGGTCTGGAGCCCCTTCGCCTCCCGCACACATGTCCACCTTCCCCTTTGCGCAAACAAAAGCCGGCCGAGCCTGCCACCGCACTTAGAAACATTCGGGCCTATTAGGCGGCTCGGTACGCGTGTTTACACAGAAGTTATCCTGCAGAGATTTCTGTTGAGTAGAATAACAGAATAGACAGCAGAGTTACAGCAGCTTTCACACCCTGGCACAATCAAACTCACTTGTTCCACTGCAGTGTTGAGTCGAGTACTTAATGAGACAAGCACATGGCAGAGCACCGCTATCATTCAACCCTAAAAACCACAGCCGTGGAAGGACAAATTGTTAAACAGAGCAGCGTGGTAGAAGTCTTGTGCATGTAGATGGACCTCCCATACCTTTAAATTTGTTGATTCAGAAGGATGTGCAGGAGCGACTTGGGACGTGAGCACTACTTAAGTTAGACATGTATTACAACTACTACAAAAAGTTATGTATCTCAACCATAAGTACTAATATTAAGCTGTTTACCAAGCAAGCTAAATGCTATTTCTCTCCAATCTAGGACGGAGGTTGCATTCTGCAAGGGGGGGGAAATTATCCTTGCAAACACTTAACTGGATCGTAATTGTAGAATTTGTGTTTAAGTGGCTGCAACAAAAAAAAAGCAAATAAAAAACAATTGATCGTTATGAAAAAAAAAGAAAGAAATCCTCGGAATGAATCGAACAAACACATTAAATGGCGGCTAAAAAAAAAATCGAATCGACGGATTTCTTTCCCTTGAAGCTTTTGTGTCAGTGCGGCGGGGATGTTGCAGACTATTGACTCCCAAGATCCACTGACATGAAGCAGATGATGAAAAGATGAGGCGAGTAACCGGGCATGACATCACATCCTGACTCGTCCTCCTCACTCGCGACTTTGTGACTCTCGGTCGTATCTTTTCTCGGGGCCTGTGAGGCCGTGACGTAGACGCTCCGCGGTGGTGTTCCTTCCATGAGAAAGCACGAGATAACGCAGCGGGGTGACAGATAAATTATTAGCCCATTAGTCACCGGAGACACAAAGAGGTGGATGAACATGGCATCCATCAAGAAAGCGCCTCCTTTTTTTTTTTTTGTTCCAGATAGCCTCCCTTAACTGCGGCCCAGGAATCTTGTAAGTCTCTCCCACTGATGTCGGAGCTGGGGGGGGGGCTGCCGGCCGGGGTCAGGGAGCAGAGCCAGCGCTATCTCAGAGCTCTCCGCCGCTGCCGCTGATGACCCAGCTGCCTGTCCTAGGAACAATGCAGCATAACACAGAGGCAGAATTCAATGTTCCGGACTAAAAATAGACGTGGCGTCATCCCCACCTTCCCGTAGACACAGACAAATGTAGACAGTGCTTTGCACGCGCACCCCGAACCGGCGCAGGCGCGTGTGTCTTCAGAGGAGATCGCAACCGGCGGTGATAGTTTGTGACATGCCCGGGCATGTTTGACTGACAGGGCGACTGCGGCGGTACAAAGTGTGTGTGTAGTCAGGACAGATGTTCTCCACAGCCTGCTCCGGTGGCCCCGGTCGCCGTACAGCAGGCGGAAGCCGTTAACCAACGCTTGCCTCCAAAATGAACTTGTTCCGTGACCCCGGTGAATCTCGGAGCCCTTTTTTTTTTACATCCCGTGTGTCTTTGTAAAAGCTATCCGCTCCTCTTGAACAAAGACAACGGAGGGTATCGAACAAATGAAGTAGCGCCGGGGCCGTTTTTTTGATGCATAATTAAAACCGATATCCCTCCGACATGCTACCCGCGGAAAAAAGTTGTCAATTTCCTGCTCGTGATGAATCCCCCCCTGCAGAAGTTCCGCTCCGCAAGCCAACAAATTAATCAATGGTTGATATGTTTTAAGAACACTTGGCTTATGAATGGTCCACCTCCACGCTTGTTCCTTGAAATACGAGCACATTAACAAACCTGTCGTCCGCCTAATGCTGCTGTATTGTTGCATCCCTCTTTGTCCGCGGTCTCATTAGGTGAGCACGTTTCTCGTCGGAGGATGTAAGGACGACTCTTCTTCTGATGAATGATCCATTCTGCAATACGTCTGAATGAGCTTAATGAAAGAGGTTTGTAGGCCTCGTGTGTTATGAGTTAGAGGGGGTGATGAAGAAGATACACAACCAGGCCGGCTGGTTAATTCACCTTTTAGAATTTTAAAACTTAGCTAATTTTTTGGGACTCAAAGACGACGATGAGGATGATGATACGGATGATTGAGCCATCAAAGCAAAACAGCTGTTTTATATGCCCCCCCCCCTCCACCCTCCAATGGCTGATGATGATGGTAGCAGAGTGCAAGTGAGTGGTGCAATTGACAGCAGAGTTTGAGCTCCCTCGTGGAGGAGGGAGAACGGCTGAAAGCGAGCAGGCAGCAGGGTGGCCATGAAACATTCATGCACCTGGGGACTCTACGTAAGAGGAGCAAGCTGAGCCAGTAATGAAGTAAAGAGCAGAGGCTCTGTTTGTCATTTTATATGATTGACTTGCTCTCATATGCAATGCATTGAGAAAAAAAAAGGGAACCGCCTCCTGCATCGCCTTGCAGAAAAGCCTATTTACATCTGGAATAATCTCGTAATTAGCACCACAGGTGTGTGGCCGCTTATAGCTCCTCGCCGGGCAACAGAAGGTGAGCTATTCCCATCCCTCCGCCGCTCTTCCTCAAACAGTGCACCAAATGTGGACATCCCCAGTTGCGCCGGTCGAAACAGTTGTCCCTCCTCATCCTACTCAGCGGCCGCAGGCTTCCCGTGGGGACGGCCCGGGCGAGATGGAAGCGGAGGAATGGCGAGATGAAGAGCAGCAGAAGGGAGAAGTAATATTTAGACAGCTGCACGTGTAGTGTCGTGTATCACTGTCAGTTGAAAGGGGGGTGGGGGGGTAAGGTGGAGGGATATTTCGGTGTCCTCAGACGAGTTGCCTCTGCAGTGCTGATGTCACTGCACCCTCCCCGACAGCGACCTGCAAACCACAAGTCACAGTCGTCTATACGTCCCTCAAGCACCTCCGTTTCTGCAGCAGGACTCGTGAAACGTAGTCGAGCGCGTGTCGAAGTTAATCCATTAGAGGAGACTTCGCCGTCAATGTCCCCTGTCTTCCCTGACTGGCGAGACATGGTACAGTAACCGTGCTTGTCTGAGACAGCTGGTCACATGTCTGCAGTCCTGTGCTCGACTGGCCCTCTGCCTTGAGGTAGTGGATGGCAGCTGACTGCTCTGATTCACTGGGAACTCGACTTGTGTTTTGTGGGCCTCACAATGGACTGACTCATAGGGAGTCGACGCCGGGCTCGTTCCGTGTCCATCTCCCGGCCGCTGTACTGGAATTTTCTGTTTGACTCCTTTGTTGCCTCTGTGATTTTGATGGAGACAGAGTTCTTTTCTCTTTTTCCGCCGTGTGTTTTCCTGCATTGTTTCGCGTTCCAGTTCGGAGCGGTCCGCTTCCCTCCGCGCGCCGCCGCTAAGCCGCGCCGTCGTCCAGAGAAAAAACGAGGACTTCCAGTCAGTTGCTAGCTGCTTCCTTTTCGCCTGACATTTCCCTGGAAGTGTGTTATGTGCTCCCGTAATACACCCCCACCCCATCCCCCGTCCTCACGTCTCCCTTATTAAACATGATCCCTCGCTGGCCTCCCACCAAAACGGCAGTTGTGTTATGCTTTCGTTCAGACCAAAGAAATCCGAACCCGTCCAGTTCCAATAATATTTTCTGACAGATTCCGTGTAGAAGCGGTTCCCACGTTACCCGGTCGTCGAAGCACCGCCGCACCCTTTCCTGCAAGCTCCCGTGTTTTCCAGGTACTCGGCAGTAGAATGTACCAGCTGTTCAAAGCAGGCGGCTGATAATACTCCCAAGAAACATGTTAGCTTAGCATAGTGAGCTCGTCTCTGGGTTTGCATCACTGCTTCCTGCGTTTTAAACCACTGACCAATCAGCTCGTCTTTCAGCTTGGTGATGGCATGCAGAAAATGAAACGCGCTATTATACCTCCATCTGCGGTTACCCTCCATCATATAATAACGTGTATCACTCGTGCAGGAGCCGCTAATTGCTGCTGGATATTAGCATGAGGTCTCTGAAGACACTGACCTTGCTTCAGCCAATCAGAGCGGAGCGTGTTGAGCTGTGATCAGAAGAGTCCCTGCAGCACGAAACAGGAGGAATTCATTACTCGGACTCGCTGCTCGCACGTTTCGCTGGACACCACATTTAATGACACCTATAATGGCATCTTTGTGGGATTAATAGTGACGTGAGAGTATCAAAGCAGGAAATGCACCAAAGTCCGGCCAGACAGCTTCGCTGGCTGCCAGGTACGAAAACAAAGAGAAACACGGGCGTCAGCTCAGAGATTTTTTTTTTTTTCCTTCATTGGCTCGCAAATTTTTTGGATCCTCACACATATTTATTAATCTCGTTTCCATCTTATTGTCTGGAACATTTTAAAGTGACGTGCATGGACCTTTCGGTGAGGAGATCTGTTTAGATAGTTATCCAACCAGGAAATTAAGAGGTAGAGATCTTTCTCAGCCTCTCCTGTAGTTTGTTCAGCTTGAGGAAGATCAGCGGCTTAAAGACATATATTGTCATATCGCACGGCCTGATCAGAGCCGGTGACTTCAAACCAAGGCTGGAATATTGAATCTCTGTTCATGATGTTAGTACTGAATTTATTAGCAGTAAAATACAAACATATGCAGCGCAGTCTGTCAATAGATGCATTAGAAAAAAACAGCCATCAAGCACCACGGCTCTCTCACAGTTTGTGTTTGTTGGCATCGCAGCCGAGCGACTGACTCATCTACGTGAGAGCCGTAAGCCGACGGAGGCTAGCCGCGCCGGATCGCTACGTTAAAGGGTCATTATGCAAACGAGCCGAATGGCCGATCGCTCAGAACAAACGTCTAATGAGTAGATAAGCAGCCCGGCCGGGCCGCACCTCCAGTGGCAGGCCAGATTCAGATGTGAGTTTTACCCTAACCCTAACCCCCCCCTCGGGCAAACACGCAAACAATCTGGCCTGTGTGTTTCCAGTCACATGAGCCAGAAATGCCGGAGAGTCAGGGTGTCTGTCCTGGTATTTCCTGCAGATTTGTAAACAAACGTACACTCTCTCTCTCTCTCTGTTTCTCTGTCACACACACTTGTTTCGATCAGATTATCACAATCATAATAATAATAATAATCCTAATTTGCATAGCAAACTCATAACACATGAGACAAAATGATGCACATGTTGTTTTGCCTTTGTGACAGTCGCGAGCGGAGTCGCTGCTTCGACGTGTGACCTGACTTGACTCTAGTTTGCACTTCCCCTTTTTTTCCGTCCGTATACTCATCATGTATTATTTACCTAAACTAAAGGCGGATTAAAACTCCACCTCCTACACAAAGCTGGGAGACTTTGTGTAGGAGGTGGAGTCCAGACAATCACGGAAAGCGGTTCAACCTGCTTTTCTGTGTGTGCGGTCGGATTTTAAAGGGACAGTTCAGAGCGTCACGCAATTTATTCACCCGGATTGTTTTTGTGGGCGACGTGATAGCGATGACGGGCGAGATAAGCGGGAAGTGGGCGGGTGAGGAGTTAAACTCATCTAAACTTTGAGTGACACAGTTCGAGCTGTTTACCGACGGGAGTGAAAGACACGCTTGACGGACGGATGAGAAATACGGGGAGATATATCAGAGGGTTACCTAGGCAACCGGAGCTTGGAATGTCCGTGAACCATTAACGGTCACTGATGAAGCAGCGGGCGGCGAGCAGCTTAATAGATGTTTGTTTGATTTGCATTTTCCCGGTAGATGACCGTGCATTCATTGTACGATTTAACCAGTGGAAACGTGTGTGTGTGTGTGTGTTATCAATACTCCCTATCAAAGAGGATGTGTTAAACGGTAAATGCCACGTCCTTAAGTGGATTCTATTCCTGCTTCAGCCTCCGTTTTACTATATAGAAGGTGTTAACACACACACACACACACACACACACAGTGTATTTAGATGAAGAGCTGTCAAGTTGGAGCAAAATTAAATAATCACAAGCTGTCAGCTCACATTTCAACCTCCACATGAGTTAAGTGCTCGCAGTATCCGCAGCCAGTAAATCTCCTCTTCTTCGTTTTTTTTTTTTTTTTTACCCATTTAGTCGCCATCTAACACAATTTCATGGTGTTGATACAGAATCTGAAAATTCAATAGCCGAACATGTATGCCCGGGATTATAATTATGACTCTCTGTGGGGGATGTAGGTCAACTGAAAGACTCTATTTCCTCAAATATTGTAATCCCCATTTGTTCTGCTTTTTTTTTCACCAGAAACCCGGCTTTGTCACACCACAATGCCCCGAGCAGGACACTGCCTCTAAACGCTCTTTCCAGATGATTCCTCCACTTGCGTGCCAGTCAGGCATTTTTTTCAAATAATTTCCCGATCGCCGCTTTAACCTCAAGTTCCCCCGGACCGACTCCTGGGTCGAGTTCGGGGTTGAACTGGGGAACGGGGTCAAGCAGGATATACCCGTTTGACCTCGCTCCGACACGACTCAAAGCCAGAGAAAGGAAGTCATTCATATAGTCTGAAGTGATAAGCTTTGGTGAATAGTTAACTCTCTGTTTCTTCTTTTTTCTCATTGATAAAAAGTGATTTCATCACTTTCTCAAATGTTCCCAGTCAGCGTATAAACGTTCTCCAGAACTCATTCCGTGCCCGCCTCTCCAGACGGGAGGAATAGTTTTGTGAAACGAGGCATGAACATGAAAAATTGATTTGTTTTTACATCATTCCGGTGTAATAGGTTTTTTGCCCTGATTCGGAGATGAACCCTGATGTACCTGGTGGGAGGAGAGAAAGGGGGGGAAGGATTACTCTCCTCCCTGTTTGTGTTCTGGCTTTAACAAGTGTGACAGAAGACGAAGGCTGTCCGATGAGGAGAGTCCTCCTCATGCTGGGTCAAAGCGCACCAGAGCTTTAGAAGAAATCACACATGCAGATGGAGGTTGTGTCACCGATGGCGGCAGCTTTGTTTCATTCTTTGTCCTGATGCTGGGGTCGATTTTACGGTGGAATTTCCCAAGTGGCTTCCTTCCACCTCTCGTGGTGTCTAGTCATGTAGATAGTTTCCGTTTTATTTGCTGAGTTTCTGCATTTTTTTTTGCCTCTGACTCACTACAACGACCGAGTTCAACCCGCGGTGCCTCAAAGATTTGACGAGAGATATCTCTGCAGAAACTGTCAGCGTTACTGCCGCTCTCCCCTTTTTTTTTAAAAGGTCAAACGGGACTCCGGCAGGAAACGGCTCCAATGAAAACATTTCTGCGTGAGGTTTGCGGCCGCAGAAATATCCGAGACAGTTATTACGGAGCTATTAAAGAACGGGACGGCATAGTTCTGCGTCTGCTGTGAAAACAATACCCACATGTCCATCTAGTACATCTATAAAGTTACTGTAATAATGTCGAACCGTCCCTCTGCTGCAGCTCAGCAACCAAACTCTGTCTGGTGGAAACACAAAGAGGGACTGTTGAAGACTCCAACTCAGGATAAAGCCCACTTCACTTGACTAAATCCGACTGCTGACGTCTCATTTGCAGCTGAACTTTCAAACAGAGGAGTGTAGATTTCCTATATATAACTTTAACTGAGAAGGGATGAGCAGGGGAGCGTACGTCAGGACATGCACTATCCACCCTCCATTAATTAAATCATGTCTGCCGGTCTGTCTTTGTCATCCGCCTGATGTCAGCTCAGCCTCTGGTCTGTCTGCGGCGGCTTCACATGACGGCAGCATGTGTACGTATGGACGGCACATACTCTCTGAATGTTTGCACCCGGAGGGTCAAATAAATATCTTGTTTAAAAAATATAGTCAGGAGGTTGCATTTGGGGGGGAAGTATTTCCCGGTTAGGGAGCTGGATGCTGTGAATAGCCTCCCTCCATCTGTCTGCATGACTACATGGTACATGGAGCTTTGTGGTAGTGGATCTGCTCGAGGGGGTTGTAGCAGTGGGTTAGGGGGGGGGGGAGCAGGAGAAATGGTGTGTGTGTGTGTGTGTGTGGAGGGGGTGTTTCTGTAAATAGCCCACCCTGCATTAAGACCCGGCATGCCGGGGCTGCGCTCCGTGCAGTCCTGACCTCGCCAACCTAGCCGCCGCTCACATTTCCTCACATCGCGGGAGGCAGTGGAAGTCAGCACCGACTGTTTCTCCACTTTATCCAGGTCAGATCTGATCTACTCTCGGTAGCAAAGCACTGACGCCTGTGACCCCAGCGCCCCCCCATCCCCCTTCCCTCACTGCCAGCCAGTGTCAAAATAACACAAGCAGCACCGCGGAGCTCCTCCGCTGCTTCGCCTGCTGTTACGAAATCACCGCCGTCCTCATTTGAATCTTCTGCATATCTACGCCGGGATAAATGCTCGGATCAAAACAAAGTGTCTTCACGTCGCGCCGTCGTGAGGGTTTCGCAATGTATGCACGCCGTGTGTGTGTGTGTGTGTGGGGGTGTGTGTGTGTGTGCTTGGAAGTAGGTCATTTGGAACTTGGACACTGATTATGTGCTGGCCTAGAAATGAGCTATAATCGGTGTCTCTGATACCAAAACAGCTTTTCATAAGTGGCAGTTACTTCAAGGTCAGGACAACAGTTGTCTCATTCCTGCACACACACACACACACACACACATCTAATTGATCTCTATCTCAATTTCAGCGTTGACATTTACGTTCAACGGGGACGAGCTTATTTATCAGAGCATC
>CAAKHC010016733.1:18883-36521 GCA_901007825.1 Macroramphosus scolopax | reverse complement strand
CACCGGACAAACCTTTTTCTTAAACACAGTAATCCCCTCATGTTGTTCTTCTTCTGCATGTATCACATCGCAGCCCTGCTCTTCTAATATTGTCATTAAGTGACACAACCTTTTACCGAAGTATGCATGTTAAATTAATTCTTTATGTGACCCATAGTGTTCTCCGTCCTTGATTATAATTGAAGCTGACAAGCTGTTATCGTAGTTGCCAAAGCTGCGTGTCCTTGTGAGGATGATAGACGGCCTATTGGAACTCTTGCGTATGTAGAGGATGGTAATAGGCTCCTATGAAACAATATCAGCTTTGAACACATTGAGAGATAGTTGTTTATAAAGTGTCGGCTGCTTTGGAGTGTGCTTACGATCCGCTACGAATTGCACCTTCAATTTATCCCGGAAGACGTTTCTTTCCCCAACACATCCTCCTGTTGTGAGTTAAGCTGAGCTCTTACTGCTGATAGATGTAGCTCCATTTTGCTCTGACGAAGTTCCAGGCCAGCGGCATCCCCACGACGTTCCGGGCGATGTACTGGATGGTGGAGGTGGCGTCTTGCTTGCGGATCTTAGTTGGGTCCAGGGTGTAGTCCAGATACCTGGAGCATCCAAAATACTTTGTTACACACAAAGATCACTTCCCGATGTTGGTTGTCTTATCGCACAAAGAACCACGGGAAAGCAGGATAAACAGCTGCCACGTACCTATTCAACAGCCACGGTAGTCTGGTGCAGGCCATGGCCGACCTGAGCCTCGAAGCTTCAGATGCCATAGTTGTATTCTTGAACATTTTCCAGGCGAAGTCCCACTCCGCCGCGCCACCGAAAGCTATGGCGCCGCAGTAAACTGTTCCTTTCAGGTTGGAATGGATCCTGGTCCACGTCAGGGGATAAACAAACAGTAGATTGGAAAATGACTTTAACGAGGGAGGGAGATCTTCCACTGCTATGTTGGTGAACGGAAGGTGTGTACGTTGTCAGAAAGCTACGTCGTCATTCATGTGCGTGAATATGAAACTCTACTCACGGGTTGTGTTGTGGATTATCCATCCACTGTTTGAACCAGCCTGTCATCAGCTCCCTGCAACCGGCCACGCCCACTTTGCAAGCTATTCCAATAGCATTGATCTCATTATACCTGACAAGGTATTGGGGAAAGGTAAGATATGAAATGCTCAGAAGTCTATAATTCTGGATTTTTTTCTCAGAATTCTGACTTTGATACCAGAATCTGAGATACAAGTTAGATCTCAAACAGATTTGGCCCTAATCCTCTTCTGTATGAATGTACACTGGTAAAGAGTTCTCACTGCTCGGTGTGGCCTGCGGGTAGTTTTGTCCAGTTGACTGTGATCGTCTTGAAGTGCTCAAATAGCGGTTGGATTTGTTTCTTGAGGTATGCCTGAAATAAAAAAAAAGCAATACTCTTATGTCCAGATATTTTGCACACTTCCCTTCAGCTTCAGTATCAGCAGTAAAGCAAGTATAACCTGTAAAACTCCGTAGACTTCGGTGCGTTCGAACATGAGGATGCAGTAATCGAGGTTCCTCAGCGCCGTCTCCCAGGGGATGTAGTCTCTCTCCTCGGACAGGTATCTGGTCGTTCTCAGCGCCAGTGTCATGTTTCTTATATTAGCTCTGCACAAAGCACAAATCTCTCTCAGGCTTTAGCCGACGGACAACGTCCGAAAAGTGTTTGCATTATTTTTCATTACCTGGCCAGGTTGAACGCGTCGTCTATGATCTGTGCTCTGTTTATGACCGCTAGAGTCTGAAGGGAATGAAACAAACAAACAAGACAATGTTACTTACTTTAACACCAATTTTCATCTTTCAATACACACTGGGTTTAGCATCCGGGTCTGAAAAGTTCCTTCATTCTTGTAAATGTCCAGAAGAGGGCGACCCCACTGATTGCAAAAAGACTTGATCGTGTAGAAGTCTGTGATGATGAAGATTCTCAATCATCCAGTTCCCCTCTCATCCAAGTCTTCAAGGATCTACAACCAACCAACCTTGTACAGCAGCTACCACAACAGGTGTCGTAAAGCGCTTTGAGTAACATTAGGGTTGATGTAATCTGTATGAATGTAGCCAATTTAGAGTAAAACAGATGATGAAGCAGGGTATGCTGTAGGGCGGGGCGACCTTGTGATTGACAAGTCGTTACCGTGGCAACTGAAGCAGGAAACAGGGCTCTCCGCCACAGCTCTACCCTCTCGCCTCGACCTCAGGTTCCAGAAAAATCAAGATGACGATGGAAGAAAAGGCCAAACTCAAGGCTCAACATAGTAGTAAGTTACGTCTCGATGGCAAAGTCGACTTAGTTTATACAGTTTATGTGTCAGATGAGCTGAGAATTCAATACGAGCTGTGCCGCTCCCATCACAGCAGTAGATGTCCTTAGTTGCAGCTGCTGAACTTCTGGGTCAACATGATGATTTGGAGCTTACCTGACAAGCATGCGAATACAACACCTGGGGCGATCGAACAGGTGACCTCCATTAAAACCCACAAGGTGTAAAAAAGCACGTGACTCACCTGGTGGTTGGTGTCGAGCACAGAGAGGAGACGATCCCAGTTGTCGTCATCATAATTCACCCTGAAATATCCAGATACGTTGGTGTTGGCCAGCACCCAGTCCTCCCCTGACACTCTCATCTGACTGTTGGTATCTAGTGGAAGTCCAAATGTTCTATGAACGGCGAGGCCTCTCTAACACATGGTGAAGAGCGGCGGGCAGATCGGTGACTGTACCTGTCTTGTGAAGGAGCCAGTACTGTTGCTGCTCCACACCTGTCTTCATCCATTTGATCGGGACAAACCATGTGTAACTGGACAGAAACACAGATATGAAGACTGTTGTGGCGCTTTTTAACAAACATACGTCTGTGCTTCTGTAGAATCTTTCTAGAAACTCAGTGAACTCTTACTTGAACTCAGAAGGCCTGTCCACGACAGACTCGGGATCCAACAGGAAGTGCTTCTGGCTGACACTTCCTGTCCGGGTGTCGATCGTGACCACCGGGAAGCCCATCTGAAGAGTCCAGCGGTGCATGATGTCATGGACTGTGTGTGGAATATGCACTTCCGGTGTGTTTTCAACTGCCTGACAACCGACAAGGAGCAGCAGCATACGTAAAATGAAACACACACTGCCGTGTAAACGCTACCAGATGACCAACAAAGCCGAAAAACCAACCTGTTGGAGATGGTCCCACAAGTCTGTGTACACCGTGTTTCTGAGGGCGAATGTATTCAGGTAAGACTGAGGAAAAGGAAGCAGCAAAGCATCAACGTTAATATATATCACATTACTGGAATTGTTTTGTGTGTTCCCATCAAGCACACCTGAGACCCAGAGACGGGATTTTAAACATGCCTGCTCAGAACACCTCCGGTTCGGACGTGCTATGTGAGGTTAACATCAGCGGAAAATCCCTATCGCAGTGTTTTCATGCTATGACATGCATGAGATCGGTGTCCATTCTCCAGAGAAGTCGGATGACAATTCTAAAACCGTAGATAGTTGAGACCTGCAGACTTCTGGATGTTAATACCCAACTAGATTATGAGAGAATCGTGTGTTTTGGTACTATTACTGCTTGGAGATGTGCACTTTGCATAGGATGCTTTTAAGAGGTGATACCAGAAGGTCCGAGGGGGTCAGGGGAGGCTGGTGGTGGAAGCATTAGAGAGGGCTGAGGTACAAGGGGCAAGTCTCAGGGGTCGAGGGAAAAGGTAGCAACACCCACAAGAGGACACCTTTGTTCTAGTCTCAGTCTGTTTCTTGGTTTCACTATCAATCTGTTGCCATGTTAATGGGGTCTGATAACAGAGTTCATACTCACACTGAGACCTTTGGCAAACACGGACTCGCTGAGAAACCCCGACAGCATCCTGAGCACCGCCGCCCCCTGAAAACAACAAACACAGAAACGGCTTGATTTCTGGTTTATTTGAACTTCTCAGAACAGCAGCGGCTCTTGAATCCAATCCAGGGCAGGTATTAAAACAAGATGTTTCCCTGATGAAATCCCAGGACTGAGAGTTTGTTTGAATGTTTTGTTTCAAGAAGAAAGCCTCTATTGTCTAATCATACAAAAGAATCTGTCCTCTGTGTTGCACTCGGCCTCCAGGGAGTCCTGGGCGGCCGCGGTAAGGGGCACCGACCAGAGTATTAATGCCCAACAAACACGTCTTTTGATGGAGGGGAAAGTCCACACAGAGAGGACCTTCGTGCTGTGAGGCAACATTGCTAAACCCCACCTTCCTCTCTCCTTACTACTACTATATTCTATTGTGCAAAGTCAGAGTCAGACCTTGCTGTAGGAGATGGTGTTGAACATCTCGCTGATCTCAGCAGGGTTGTTGATCTCCTCCTCTCGGCGGGACAGCGGGTGAGAGGAAGCCAAAGCGTCCACGGCGAACACCTTGTGGACTTCATACAGAACAATCTGGTCTTTCTGCAGCCGAGAGAAGAAGATGAGTTGAATTCCTCTTAACTTCATTAGTTAGTCATGACTCTTCCTTTCAGCGACATGCATCCCTCTTACAATGTTCCAGGTGGGCTCAGCGTAGTCAGCACCCAGGTACTCCACATAGGACGCAAAGCCCTCGTTCAACCACAAGTCATTCCACCACTGCAGAGTTACCAGGTTGCCAAACCACTGAAAAAAAAGAAAAAGACAACACAGCAAGAATTAAGACTTCTGCAACGCATTCTCAGGGAACTGATGTTTCTCTTGCTGACGTTTCGGCCAACACAAACACATGAAGTTCACCTCCCAGACACATAAGAAACGAATCATTAGGGGCTTTAAAATTCCCAACCTCGCGATTTCACGTCTCGATTAGCGTCAGGCTTTAAATTCACCTACAAGCCGGGAGGTTTAATTCCTCCCAGGGTGAGGACTCCACATCTGTTTTTTGCGACGGGAGGTTGGGAGCTTTCACAACATCCTTGTTAAGACCTTGACCTGACTCGAACCGAGGAGCAGTGTGAGCAGTGTCATTTGTCACTTCGGGCTGTATGAATAAAATCGATTGGACTTGACTAATATAGTTGATTGTCTGCAGCAGCTGTTGAGATGTTCGCCCAGGTTGCAGCCAAGGCGCAAGAATAGAACGTTGCTGCGTGCGATGTCAGTGTTCATGCACGACCATGACTAACGTGTGTCAACAAACTCCAACCATGGCGTTGAAATGGAACTATAAATATTTGATAGTCACACTATAGACTGCTTGTTCAGAATGAGACACTCGGGATCGGTGTTACCGTCTGGGCTTGTTGCTCGTCTCCCGTTGCGCCACCACAACCGTCCTCCGTACAACTGACATCAAAAGTGCATCTTACAGAACTGATGTTTTCTGACTTGAAAACCGCCAGACGCCACCATGTGGTGCCTTGTGCGTCAGTGAAAAGGAAGTAAGGGGAGTTAAAGCATGTATTCGAAGAGGCGGCAGCGCCGTTACTCAACGTGAAGGGATGAGAACCTGAGCTGAACCATCTCCCACAATACGTTTCTATTAATTATTAACAGATTGAGTTTCGCTCCTACAAGCAGTGTTGAACATCGAGATCACATTTGCATGTAAAGTGCCAACATTTATTCTGGCAACTGGATTGTTGACTCGAACTCTTCCTGCATTGTAACTCACTGCACGGTTGTTTTCTTTTAGTTTCGGGGGTTGTTGTGAGGACAGCAGTTTGGCCGGAGTATCGCGGCCTACCATGTGTGCGAGCTCGTGGGAGATGACGGTTGCAACTCTCTCCTTGTTCCCGGTGGAGGATATGACGGGGTCATAGAGCAGCGCCGTCTCCCTGTACGTGATCAGGCCCCAGTTCTCCATCGCACCGGCGTTGAAGTCTGGCAGAGCGATCTGATCTGGAGAGGAAAGACGTTTTTTTTCACGTGGCAAGAAAAGATGATAAGTTAGCTTTTCAATTACAAAGACAGAAATGAAGGAGAAGCAGAACATTCAGTCCACACAGCAGCTAGAAATATATTCTGGTGCTTCCAACTTTCTCGCCGACTCGTCATTTTCCATGCAAGCCAACATCATATATGATAGAAAGGTTGCAGAGTGCAGAGCCGTGCTGGAGCTTCTAGTTGTGTGTGCGTACCTGACTTGGAGAGAGGATACGATGAATTATAGTACCGCTCATAGAACTGAAGGATCTTCCCTGTGACGTTGAGGGCGTAGTCGCCCTGCCTGTCAGCTATGGCTTTCCTCCGAGCCCAGACTCGGACCTGCGGGGGATATAGACATCTTCAACAGCTTTGAAAGACGTCTCTCTCGCTCTCTGGACGTCGTGGAGAAACGTTCTTACCAACAAGTCGTCGCGTTGGTTTGACTGAATGTGACCGTAGTCACAGACAATAAAGGCCAGCAGGTATGTGGACATTCGCTCTGTGGGCTCATATGTGGTCACTTTGACAGCCACGCCGTCAATGACAGAGTCTGTGATGTCTGCAGGGGGGGTGGGGGACACAGCATTCACTCATTAAATGACATCAGACTCGTCTTCATCATTGTGATGTTCCCTCATAACAAGCTTCTCTCATATCTACTTTGCTTTCGTTCATTACTACAGAACCACTTCTTCCCTCCCCAAAGACGAACCAATTTCCCTGCCGTTGGACAGCGCCACTTTGTCCGGGTCGTGGACGATGGTGACGTTGAAGACAGCTTTCATTGCGGGCTCGTCAAAGCACGGGAAGGCTTTCCTGGCGTGCGTCGCCTGCATCTGCGACGTGGCAACAACTCTGCAAAAGGTTTCCGGTTAGACATGAACACACAACAGACGTCGAGAGGAACGTCGGTGGTGCTCCGATGTTCTGTCGTTGCTTACCTCTTCACTCCATCCTCGATGTATTCGCTCCTGTAGAAGCCTTCCAGGTCGTCCGCCAGCTCCCCTTTAAACTCTGTGTACAGTTCGTAGGAGGCTCCCATAGATAATCTGCTTCTCAACTGAAGGACGAGATACTCCGTCTCCTCCACAAGCCAGGACTTCAGAATAGAAGGCGCGGTGGCTTTGCCCAGTCCCCTGAGCTGAGCGTGGTGCCCCTCGAAGGTGGTGAGGTTCAGACTTTTGGAGTGAATGACGATGAGGTCTGTCTCCTTCACACAGGTGATGACCACCGATGAGCGTCCCGTGAAGATGTACAGTCCGTCCGCATCGGGTTTAAGCCGGGGCCAAAGGGTCATGTTGTAGGAGACAGGAATAAGAGCATCTGGAAGTCTGTAAAGGTCCCAGGGCTCCTTCGAAGAGACGGGGGTGGAGAGGATTGTAGGCACGGTGCTGCTGTCTGCCGCTTCATCTACAGGTTTCCCTCGATTCCTGGCCCTTTCCTTGTGGTAGGCGATAGAAAGCGCTATAATTGTAAGCAGAGCACTTGCCGCCAATACAAGCACCCCAAGTCCCACATTTTTACTGATATGATAGACCTTCCCCATGTCTGGTTCAGGACTCTGAGCCGTCTCAGTCTGTGTTTGTCCAGCGCTGCGGGTCACTTCTCTCCCTTAGTTAACGGTTGAGCTATTAACATGGCAGAAAAGCCACACCTAAGGAGAAAAAAAGAGGATGTAAGGAGTTTAATCTGCAAATCAGCAGCTCATTGTGCATTAGTCATGGCTTGTTCCGCCTCTATATGGGCATCGTTTACAGTATGTGTCCGTGCACAGCGTGCCACTGATATCTAGTAGTACTCTGCATACATGAGAAACATCACTCAAAGTATAAGACTCTTGAAATCCGGACTTCTGTCCCTCAGTGAAACATCCCTGCTTTCCTTCCTATCTGAGAAGGATGTCCAGATGTTTCCTCTGCAGCGTCATGCGATCATGACACTCTAAATGTGGGAGGGATGAGAAACAATAAGACGTGATGAAATAAGTTAACACCCCAAAGCCCAACAAGGTGGTGCTGGATGAAAAAAATATATAAAAGCAAAATAAAAATCCAGGAGCTTCTTGTTTGTTTTCAATTCCGCAGAGTGTGAGAAACACCAGCAGCTGTTCACACTCAGAGCTGCGATATCTTTCACCAAGAAATAAGAACGAATATCATGATGATCCTCCATAGAAGAGCAGTTTGAGATTATATACTGTTATATACTCCGTCAGGAGTTGTAATGGCAACAAATAGATTTACTAGTGGGTGCAGAGTCTTTGTGGTTATATGAGGAGCTGAAGGAGCTTAATAACCAGCGGAAGACATTACTGCCCTTATTAAAGACGAATAAAGTATTCATGAATTACATATTACCAGTGATACCATTAATCTGCAGGGATGTTTTCACTCTCCAGACAGTGAAAACATCCTGTACACAACCCAGCGACATGAGGCCGAACACTGCAGGGATGATCTGCAGGTGTTTCCGCCGTCCATGACATACGCCACCCCAGACTAGAACTCCACCAGCGGTACGGGTCGCTCTGCTGACAACATTCACAACACACTTGGCCTTCCATCTGCAGAGGGGACAACAGGATTCATCTGCACATCGAATATGTGTGTTAACCCAGTGATGACTGTTCCTGCGCCTCACGGATGGGAGGCCTCATGAGGACGACAGGCCACCGTCAGCTCCTCTCGGGCGGCTGCGAACAGATCCTCACCCTGCTCAAACCACCATCAGCTGTAAGTGAAGCTGTTCTTAGGTGGTCACACACATATTAGGGATGAATCTTCCTATCCTGAACCGGCCATGTGAAACATCATCTGCATGGGGTGACCTTTTATTGACCCCATCATAAGGAACGCCTGCGTGGTGATCACGACTTTTAATCTGCGCCTGGATTATCTGTGCAATGAAGAAATGTGCTTTGTTTTGGGTCGGCTTGACCCAGAGAGGACTACAACTCCCTGTTAGTCTTCTTAAGAACAAACTCCCAACAAAACTCCTTTACGAGTGAATTCTACTTATTTAAGGGAAGTTTTGGGAGGTTAGTGTTGTATGAGAGAGCTGTCGACACCAGTCACATATTTGCGGAAAATTAAAGTTGGTCACCAGTTCAAAATGTCTGTAAGCAATTATCACAGAATGGGGACAAGTCGTGAAGGTTCTTAAGGACAAACTAACTTTTCTTTGTTCTGAAGAAAGACAGCAAGACTCAGACGATCAGTGAGAGACTGTCATCCACAATCACAGCAGGGTGATTTCAACACACTGTACAGGTACACAACATGTGGAGCTCATGCATCTGGATCAGAGCGAACTCTCTACAAAACCAGGACCGCACACATCTCGGCGCTCGATCTCTTTAACACCAAACACGCTGTCAGCTGTCTGCGATTCCGCCGTGCAACTGCTTCTCGTTGGTAGTTGCATATTGCTACAAACTGCTCCTTTAATATTCACATGCAGCTGTTTGTTTGCAGCTTTACATCTGCGCAGCATTTTGCACAGCTGACAACTTAACGTCTAAACTTGTTGCATGACTGGGACAAACAAATAACATCCGATTTGTCCTGAATAAAGACGCATTGGTGTGAGAATGATCAAATGATTGTTTAAATATCAGTGTTGTATAATAGATACAATAATGTCAAGTATTTCTGAAAAGCCTGCAGTCTGCTAAAGGTTGATGATGATGGCGTCGTCAATCAACCTGTGAAATCACAAAGGAGTTTAACGAGAGAATGGAAGCGATAAATCAGCGTCCTGCTGGATAAACGGCTCTAATCAGGCCAAGTTAATAAGCAATATGAGCCAAACATCAGCGGTACACTCTCCCCCCCCTGCCAGCAGAGAGAGACTGGGATCATCTTGGGAGTGAGAATGTTTATCTTGGAGGGCCAAAGGCACATACCTTCCTGGAGTTAAACAAAAAAAAAAACAACAACAAAGGGGCCATGTGACCGCCTCTGTTTCACGGTGAGATTTCAATCAAATCTCCTCTTCATTCCTCTGCAAGTAATGTGCAGGTTTAATGGCCCAAACCTGCACAGGGGCTCCTGTTTGCCATCGAACATGATCGGATGATCTGTACAGACATGCAAACTGTGGTTTACTGTAAGTGGATACCGGCATCACCTGGGAATGAGTCAAGCTTACAGGAAATCATAGTTTTGCATCATCTGCCTTGTAACTTGTTATTTAGACCAGATTTCTTTTTAGGATCAACGATCCTAAGTTTGTGGAGAGTAAAGTACCTGCAGGAGTGTTATCATTCCAGCATCAACTGTGTGTGAGCTGAGCTTCACACTGTGCAGATGAGCTTTTGAGCAGCTGTGGGAACGGCAGGAGTTAACGTCCAGTTCATCCCTCACTCGTTGACACACAAGCAGCAAATCCAAAGCAGAGCCGGGAAGTCAAACTGGGATTTTGAGCTCATGATGAATTATTCCCCCCTCGCAGTAACATGCACCTCACAGCTACACGTTCTTGCAGGCCGCTGAAAGAGTTAATGTCGATTCTGTCTGTGCTGCATTCTTCCAAGAAATATCGTCTTCTGTGCAAAAGCAGCAGCAAAACATCACTGAGAGAAACTTAAAAGCAGGTAATACGTCCAACCTGCAACAAGAAGAGTTACGTGCAGCATGTTATAAAGAATTGTCTGACAGGGGAAAGTAGTACATACCAGAACCCTGCGTAGCTGGACGTCCACTGCTCGAAGCCTGCATGAGACTTTTAGCTGGAATGATCCTGATGGGAAACACTCTGCATCTAAGGGTGGAGTTGGGAGGTGGTGAGAGCTACCACAGGTTTTCCCAGGGATGTAGGGAGGGGGGAAAAAACTCCAGAAATTTCAGAAAAAAATTAATGGGAGGGGGACTGAAAGAATGTGCCTGTATCAACAGAACTCAATTGTGGCTTTGCGGAAAAAAACAGATCCTCAGAGGGACGGTGTGTTCTGACCATTTGGAGCTTCACATGATTTCGTATGACAGCAGCCTTGGCTCAACTGCTGACACGCACAAAAAAAAAAACACCACCGCGGGTGACTTGTTGCGCGACAAAGCACAGCACCAGACATCTGTATGGGCATTTATTTTATTTCCCTGGGCGAGGAACGTTTCCTTGCTTAAGAGGCTTGACAGGAATTAATGGTTTAACTCTACAAACAGTACAGCTGATCCGTCTGACCACTAAACACGAGCCAATAAGAAATAAACACTTTATACAAACACAGATATAAAAAAAAGGGGCAGTCTGTTGCGTCTGTGCTGTGCACTGATTGATTGAGCAACATCCTATCACAGCACATTAAAACTAGAAAGCATTTAAATATTTACTGCATCGAGCACAGAGTGCACAGGGAACACTAACACTACACACACACGTCAGCGAGATATACGGTGTTTTAGAGAAGAAGTCTGTATTTGGAACAGGAGAATTATTTAAATATTCACAACAGCCAAAGGAATCACGTTGTTACAGGGACGTCCAAAAGCTCCCTGTGGAAAGATGTTGGACCAACACAGATAGAATTACAGACAGATAGATACGTTCTGTTGCTTCAGAGGATCAATCTTTACAATATTGTAAAAATCCTTCAACTGTAACTAGAGTACAGTGGGAAACAGAACTCCAGTTTATCCCCTTTTGCATGAGAAAAGTCTGTAACAGGCGGGGGGAGGGGGGGGGGGGGGGGGGGGGGGGGGGGCGGTGTGTTGACGACAGAGCTGGGTGGAGCGTTCAGTAGTACATCAGCCCTGTGGCGCTCAGCCAGGGAAGCTCCTCAGAACGGGGAGAGGCTTGGCACTTTGATGTTGAGGTCTCCGATGTTGATGTTGCGGGGAATCTCGGGCAGGTTCATGTTCTTCACGGCAGAGACGGCGCGAGCGGGAGCCGCCGACAGACCTCCCTGCACGGATGAGGCAACACAGAAGATGACTTTAAAGCACGTGGAAACCTTCAATGTCACATTATAGTGATGACGTCAGTTTACAAACAGCAGGTTGACATTTATTAGTTTGCAGGTGAGGTAAAGAAACACAATCTGAGGGTAATCCATCACATACTGAAGCCTTTTTAGATTTGGACTGTTAAGAGAACACTTCCTTGTGCAGTAA
Organism: Macroramphosus scolopax; assembly: GCA_901007825.1. Lineage (NCBI taxonomy): Eukaryota > Metazoa > Chordata > Actinopteri > Syngnathiformes > Centriscidae > Macroramphosus > Macroramphosus scolopax. The sequence goes on along the minus strand of CAAKHC010016733.1, from coordinate 24,502 downwards.
AGTCGATTTGGTTTCCTTGAAAGGGAAGGAGGGTTGGACAGATTCCTACACAGAGGAGACACAGGTCGCAGCTGTGTGGCAGCTCTCCCTAAAACTGAAAAAGAAACTTGGTAATGATAATCCCATCCGAGCCAGCAGGGAAACTTGAAGTTAACATTCTCAAATGACCATCAGCTTTGTTTTCCCTCAGTATCATTGTGATCAAGTTCCTCATACGATACAAGCTTACGCAACATGTTGCCGTCACCTTGAACCTAAACCTCCGGGAAGAGGGAGGAGCACGAGCAACATACTGTATATTCTATTCTGAGAGTTCACCCGTATCTAAATCAGGTCAAATCTTTCCTTGCACAGCTCGGCGATTAACTCACACCTGCTTACACATATTAACTGGTTTCTTGTTATTTTGTTTTGCCCTGACAATCAGTCCCACCCTGAAGAGAACTTCAACCAATTACACCAACCAAACATGTAAGAGCCTGTTATTCCTGTCAATTGATTTGCATCCTTTTCACCCTGGTTGGTGTTCTTCTGCTGCTACTTGTCCATGAATGTAGCATGGTAGCTAGCTAGCTATGTGGGAAGATGATGATCCCACCTGTTAACTTGTTTCTTTAAGCAGCTGAAACAGCTGTCAGTGGTGTGAACAAATGTGAGCGGCTCTTCATGTCCGCCTTCTTGATATAACCCGATCACTTCTACTCTTTATTGAAAATACAGAAATATTTCAGCAAATCAGTATAACAGTCGAGCTGCGTGACTGCTAATGACGTCCAGGTGATGGATCACCTCTTATGCAAGTTGATTTGAACTAATTAAAAGTCTGCAATAGTTATAGTTTGTACGTCAAAGACACGAAAAGACTCTGGAGGTCTCCTTTAAAACTGACCTCCGACTTCTCCATGCGGTTCTGCAACTCCACCTGAGCCACGATCTCATTCATATTGGTCTCCAGTACCATGCCTCCCATCACCACCTCCTGCAGGATGTAATGGACCTGCAGACAGAGCGGAGCGCAGCACTTCATACACGGCAACAACCTGTACACCACTGTGCATATCAATGCAGGCACAGTCATTAAAACACATCTCTGCATGCCCACTGTGACTTAACATTTAGAAGACACACACACACATCACTAACTGGTTTGCTTGTAATGGCAGCCAGATGGCTCATCTGTGTTTCTTTATATTCCATGATTGAGGAGAGAGAGAGAGAGAGAGAGAGAGAGAGAGAGAGAGAGAGAGAGAGAGAGAGAGAGAGAGAGAGAGAGAGAGAGAGAGAGAGAGAGAGAGAGAGACAGAGAGAGAGAGACAGAGAGAGAGAGAGCAAAGTGCGTCTGTACAGTCTGTGCTTGTTTTTATGGTTCATGGAGAGAGAGAGAGGATGGCATCTCTTGTTGGAAAGTCCAACACACTGGAACTTTGCTTGCAGCTCATTAGGAGACAGTTTCCCTTTCAGGCTTTTTACCTTCAGTTTCAAGTTGAGATTTGTGGGCAGGTTTACAGTAACATGAGACTTTGAGGTCGCGGATGGAAGAACGAGAAGACAGTAACAGCTTTGAAATTGGCTGCATGTAGTCATCCATGGAGCTACTCTGCTAAACTTATAAATCAGTGACATTAATTATATCTTAACGGACAAAGGAGCTTAAATCAATAATTAATCTGAACGCGTCTACCAGACTCGTGATCTCAGTTCTCTGAGAGCAACGTCCATTTTTTTCTCTTGCAGAAATATTTCCAGGTTTCATCTCAGGAACATTCCTCAGAACAAACCCCACCGCACCACATGACATCAATTTCCTGCTGGGAAAATTCAATCAAGATGGGTCTGATTAGTGCCCAGCAGAACGTCTGGCTGAGCTCCGGGGAGAGAAAAGGACACCTCCTTGCAGTTTGTGCAACACAGAGCTACGTGGAGACTAAAAATTATTACTGATGCAACTTCTGAACACACGAGAACCGTTTTAACTGTAGATGAGCATGAAGACAACAGAATAACAGTAATGTGCAGACACGTTTGTATCAAATGCATCAAATGCAAACAACCAAGAGAGCAGATAACAAAGTTTGGTTGCATGATCAAACACATGCGTGCTCCCTCATTGGCTCATGAACAGTCACATGCTGTTCAGAGGGCATGTTAAGAGTGAGAGACAATAACTTGTGGAGTGAGAGAACGAGTGCAGACGGTGATAAGAAAAGGGACTTTTCTCCAGATTTATAATTAAAATAGATCATTTGTATGTATATAAAATGAAATGAAACCTTTTGCATCGACGTAAACAGTGTAATAACCGTCAATCTTCGTATCAGAGGTGAACGGTTTATTGGAATTTTAGCAAAATAAGACTAATGGCTTTTTTTCCAAGTCCCAGGAGGCACATCATTTGTTAAAGTGTGCACCTAATCGAATATTGTTGTGGTGCATACACATCCTGGTCTACACATTATATAAATGCTCCTGTCATTCGTTCCAGAAGTTAAACCATCTATCATTAAAAGTTGAAGCCGTCTCCTAGGGAACAAGAGTCTCACCTTGTCCATGTGGAAGATGAGGTCCAATTCACACACGTTCTCAAAGCATTTATCCAGCGTTTCCACAAACACCTGCAGGAAAGAAATGTCAATATCCACATGAGGAGGAGAGTGAAAGTACAGAAATATTTTCAGGATTCTTTGTTGAGATTATGATTTCGTTGCAAACGCAGGATCTCCTCGGGGGATATTCACTGTTTGATTTCTCTTATATAAAATGTGGATGTGGGTTTTGGGACACGTGAATGTGGATGACCATGGTCCAAACTTCAAGCCTCAAACTGACTAATACAGAACACATGATTTCATATATACTGATGCCAATATCAAAGATTATACCATGGTCTGGGTGCATACTCGGTTCTGATTGGCTGCTTGTCCATTAATTTCTGGATTTTGGAGAAGCACCAGTGACTTCATTATAGTTATTCTCATAATAAAGTTAGTTTTTAATGTTGCCTGCATGACATTAGTTTTCTGGCTCACAGCTGAGCCAAAGCTGTGCAGCCTTAATGCACTCTCAGCACATTTCTGACACTGTTATAGCCGACACAATAAAATAAATCCAGTCGGGGGCTTGGTTTTATTTGTTGTTTTGAGGCTCAGGTGTTAAAGGGTTAAAAGCAAGCAGAGGGCGATGTGAGGAAAAACATTCCCCCACAGAAGCCACACACTAAATAAGAGCAAATAGCTCCAGAGACGAAATTTAATAAAAGTAACAGCTGACCTGGATGAGGTCCAGAATGCCGAGCTCGCTCTCAGACGAGTCCACACAGAAGACAAAGTAGAGGGTGGCGTAATGCCGGTAAATCAGCTTGTAGTCAGAGCCGCCGATTAGACTGAAAGTAGAACAAAAAGGTGGTTTTATATGTGAATCCAGGCACAGATTTATACTGGGTGTAAGAAGTAAACAAACAGAAAGGTCATCAATCAGAATAAAACAAATGCAAGCAACAGTTGGTCAACTGACTCAACATTTGACTTAGTATATACAGAATTGATCTGTTATTGTTAATTGGTGCTTTTACATACATTCATCTACATACTTTGTACACACCTTTGTACATGAAAGTATTGTCTACTGTTAAGTTTATCTTCTTAACTCTATTCTTCAGCCTTACAGTCCTTGTTCTTATCTTTCGTAAGTTGAGAACAATGGAAATACCAAAGTCAAATTTCTTGCATGTGCTTGCATACTCAATAAAGTTCATTCTGATTCGGATTAGTTGCTTGAGAAAAGAAAGGAAGTCCACTTTCATGGGTCTGCCTCCATCTACTGGTTTAAGTATACTACTGCATCAGAACTCAGCTGCTGCCAGGTGATGTCAGCTGCTGAGGAGGCGTCAAACCAAAACTGCAACTTTTCCAAAGCTGTGCCTTGCTCAGTAATTAACCACACATCTGCATCTAATGAACATGTACAAATACACACTGTGTTTTCAGCCACAATTGCAGCAAACACCACATCTTACCTTCCACCCTCCAAGAAGTTGCATACATTGTCGTCTCTCTTAGATACCAAATGAAAAGTCTCTCGAATTATCTGCTGTTGCATGTCCTCAGCCTGCAAGATAGTATGTTACACAGTGTTATGAGTTTTTTATTTAAAGATTCTCTCCACAAATGTGGTAAACCTTCCAAAAATACTCAAATAAATCCTTTAATGTGGGTCTCACATTAGTTTTTTGCAGGACAAAAACATTATAATTTGCTACCTACTACTTCTCTCTTATTAAGGACTGAAGAATATATAAATAATTTCACAACTTAAACTGATGGACACAAGATTTCTCTTAATTCACCATGAAGATTATTGTCAGTGTTTGTGGGCTGGGGGCTTCAAGTCTCCACATCATCCATGCTGAATATTGGACAAGGAATGACTTAAAACTATTGGTGATGTTGAAAAACATGCTTGTAGGCACTGACTCTTAAAAATCATTTTTCAGTGAACAAGGACAAAATGTATCCATTCATCACTGAATATGAAAATAGTCAGACTCAGTACAAACATCATTCTACTTAACGAACATTCATCTGCAGGGATGAGAAGAAAAAATTCACTGGAGTGGAAGTTTCATGTTTAACCTTACATGCATACCCAAATGCACGTGTAAAGAAGACACATGTATCTCTAATATAAAACAGAAACATGTGGATGTTTACAAGGGCCTTGATGGCTATGAAATACGATCGGATTGAGGATCGCTGGGAATTTCCTGTGTTCAAAAGTCAAAGCCACATAAAACAGTTCATATGGTAGAATTGGCTTTTTTTTATATGTATTTAAGGCAGATGAAGCTTCAGACAAAAACACGTCAAAAAATAAAGAGATGCAACTGTGGGATCTCGACTTCATGACCCACATCTGACGTCAAGAGAAGTTTAACTGTGGCTGTAAATTCTTCCACAAACTGACCATGAACTCAATGACACGGCATCGTTACTGGGTCCGATTTGTTATTATAAATCAGGAACGTTTAACAAGAATATTACAGTTATATTGATCTTATTTTTTCATTTATTTAAATATGTAATTAACAAGCATGTTTGCTTCACCAGAAGGGAACAGAAAGAGATGGTAACTCCGTTAAGAAAACGTGACGTAGTTTTCTGCCCTACACAACTATAGGCTAGCATTAGCTAACGCTAGCAACTGAAACATTGTCCCAAAGTTTAAAGTTAACCTTGCTATTGTCAGATAAAAAGACAACAAGAACCAATCATGGTTTTCAAAACATTTCGTTTGGGTTATTGTTAAATAACTGTTAAATGGCCAAAGTGATAGAAAATAACGGTAAATGAAACACTTCCTGTTTGCTAAATTACTAACTGTTAATGTTTTTAGCAGCAGCGGCTAAAATACTTACAAAATACTGATAGAATCTGATTAGCCGCGGCTTCCCGTGGTTGTTAAATATCAAGATGGCTTTAATCATGTCTGCTCGCTTGGGTTCTCAAATACTAGATGAAATAGTTGTATAAATATTATGCGCCAGTTTAGGCGACATTAGCTAGGAGCGCTAATCGGTCTCTGTGCCGACGGAAGTGTTTACTGATTACACCTGTGTCCCCACAT
>CAAKHC010016733.1:0-18863 GCA_901007825.1 Macroramphosus scolopax | reverse complement strand
AACATTTGTTCCGGAAGGTCCCAAAATGTTCGTGACCGATTGAATAAGCATAATCATGATGACGACATGCTACCTGACTGCCAGAGCTATGATGAACTTGTAAAATATGATGCAATATTAAAGCACAAACGCACAACAATAAATACAGGTTTAAATAAGCTCTACCATGACCAATGCATTAGTAATCAGAAGGGCCCAGATCTGCCCAAAAATCAAACATGTTCAGTTTTAATTGAGGTAGATCAAATTGCAATTTTGTTCTGGGAATGTAAAGTATCAACTAAATTGCTGTTGTTATGAACCCTAAAAACAGTGGTGAAATGTACATTATCTTGAATAACGACCCTTAAGCACAGAACACATTTGAGGTAAGTACTTCGTACTGAGTATTACCTTTGCATGTTACTTCATACGTCTAATCGTCAATGCTTGAAACTTTGTTTTTTCTTCACTGCATTTATTTGACAACTTAATCAGTACTTTACGGATCAAGGTTTTATATGGAAACACTGTTTTTGATTTCCGATGTGTCATCAATAATTCTGAGGCTATTCCCCTGCGACATTATGTAATTTTGCCCTCTTTGTGGCTAATGTGCCGTAGCAACTGTGGCACTGTGCAATTACTGGATCCTTTGTAGGCCTAACTTTGTACGCTGCCGCACAGCAATGACATCTCACAGCGATGATGTCACACCAGCTATACTTTTCTTTGTCAGGATTTGCTGTTGTTATTGCCTGACTTAGAGATAAATTTGTTTTGAGACTAAAATATCAATATGCATAGGCCCAACACGGGAAAACTGTTTCATAGAAAAGGAAGACTGTTTAAAAAATACATCTTAATTATTTTATGATAATGAATTGTTTATGTTCACGACCCACATGCAGGATAGAAACATGAGTAAACTGAATGTGACTGTTATGATCAGTGAAAGGCAGGATTCCATTATGGCTCAGCTCAGTGAGTTACTGGTCTGTCAATCTTATAATTAAGGGTGTAATTAATTGGAATGATATAATTATCAAATTAGCAATAAAATGTAAATTCCAAAATTATATTCATTACATATGAGTGTACCTACGTTCCATTCTTAATCATGAGGGAGCTGGTGCCTGTGCTTGAACAGCTAATGTTCTCAGTTTCAAGTAGAGTAATTGTAGACTCTCTAGTCCACCTCACCTGCATGTCTTTAGATTGTAGGAAGCAGTCCACACAAACTGAGCCCAGAAGGGTCAAGGATCAGCCATCAAGCCCTGAGCTTTGCTGTAAGCTGACTAGCGTCTGCTCTGTGACGCATTCACATCAAAAAAAATCAGTGACGCGACTTTGGCTGACAACTTCTGCCTTTGTGGTTGTCAGTGGATTTTATATACTTTTGAGCCAAAAACTAAATGTTGTGTCTTATTCACGATCGAGTCGGACGGGACCTCAATACAGCGGCTCCAGTCCCTGATCAGTACTGTGAAGGCTGTAGTTGCAGTGCAATATGGCAACATCTATATCCTGGATATTTTGGCTTCATTTATAGTTGGAGGGAGGAAGTGGAGCCACATTGTCCAGATATAATATACAGTCCATGATTATAGCCAATAATGGATTATGCCTAACTTCACCAAAGAAAGAATGAGAGAAAATTAAGAATATGTTGTTTTATGGGTGTGCAGAATGATTGTTTTGAATCTATTATTTCTTCATCATGTGCTGTAAAGAAGCATCATACCCTAGCATCTCTGATGGAGGTCCATCAGACAAACTTGGTGATCTGTGGCGTGATGTGAATCTGCCAGGGGATCCTCGACCTACAACCAGGCCAGATGACATCCTGTATATCTGTGTGATCTGCCTCATCAACATCAAAATCTCAGACCGCGTTTACTGTTCTGATCTCATATCCATTAATTTCTACTGCCCTACGTTTTCCATCATTAGTGCTGTGAAGCCACCTGGGCTGTTGTCTGCATATCATCTATTATTTCCCCCCGAAAATTCCCTTCCTCCTGCATGAGCACAGTGGAAAACAAACAGACGCTCATTAGCATGTGTGACCCGTTGGTGGTAAACAGGCTTATTTCCACATGAGTGCAGTGCGAGAATGGATTTCACCGGGACAGTCGAGGTAGGTGGGCCCGCCGGCTGCCTTCATGGGGACTTTAATAGGGACTTAACAAATGCAAGTGGACAGGCTCAACATTCTCTGGCAAAAGCGGGTCATGTTGGTACAGTGAGCACTTGTTAGAGGGTGACTCACTGTATTTGGACTCTTGGGTGGCCACTGATATTCACTTCATTTTTAGTGTGCCCTTTTTTCCCTCAGTGCTAATTGTTGGATTGCACTGTGAGCTGTCTGCCAGGGTTGAGGTAATGTGTGGCGTTCAAATAATGCCTCCATGCCCTGTTCTGGGAAGTGATGAAAGTGGCCTGTAATTACAGGGATAATCAAAACTGTCAGGGGTGCTTCTATGGATGGTTTTGTTTACTGTCTGCTTCGCTCAAAGCATCACAAGCTGCTGAGCTTCCTTAGCCTTGGGCTCAGACGTCAACAGATCACTGTTACTGTACCTGTCTAGTCTCAAACAAAATGAGCCTGGTATGAGCTCCTTTACCCTCCAGATGGCAGCATTTCAGCACAGTCAACCAAAACATGTTAAGCTTCCCTCAAGACATTTGTTGAGATATAAATATAAACACTGTGCTTGGAATTTAATTTATGGTGTATTTGTGTCTCGTCTCATGTTTTTGCACTGAGGGTTCCCATCACACTTGTATGAGTTGGATATTGGAAGAGGCCCCAAATCAGTCACAAATCATGCTCGTAGGTACACACATTAAACTCGAACGTAAAGTGAGTTCCTAGAAACTTTCCACTCCCAGCATATACATGTGAAAATAACCTTCTAGTGTGAATCTCTACATCATTCTGCAAGGTAAAGCTCAATCATCCAAGTGAAGCAAAAATAAGTAAAAAACATTTTTTAGTGGAGGGTGGGTTTATTAATGCTGTGGAAGTATTTGTACAGATCTCCTTAATGAGATGTATATGAGACTGTTTTCAAATGTCTGATCTGGAAAGAAAAACACCCCTTTCGGCTACATTCCATATCAAAATACATGTAAGCTCATATCTAAATGGTGGTAAGAGAGACAATGAATGTAGGCAATGATATATATAGAAATGGAACATTTGTCCATGTGTGAATGACAGACCTATATCTCTGTGCACATGTAAAGACACAACTGAGGAGATTGACTGAGACAGTAATTACAGGTGGTGCAGACAGACAGGATCTGTGCAGGCCTATAGGCAGCCCTGTGCGGTGTGTTTGTGAGCTGCAAAACAACCCTGATCCTGGATCAGTCCCCCGGATTTCCATAACACCGCGTCGTAAACGGAATAGTTTCGGCGGCGACCAGAGAACGGAAGATGTCGTGAGGTCTCACTCTGTCTACAATTTTGGTGATGATGGGTACCTTTGAGAAAAAGACAACAAGTCACTGCTTCAATTAATAGGATCTGGTTCAAGGGTTAGCAGTGTGTATTAATAACCTGTACGCAGCTACTGGTGTGAATTAGGAGGAAAAGATGGTGTGGTGAATGTAGTTCTCTGTTGCAACTGCTCAAGTAATAACATGCAGCGTGTCACGTTGTAAATACGATATATCCATGATAGTCTTAACATACATAAATAAAACTGACCTTCTTGTGATGAGCACCAACTACCAGACCGGTCACTATGGTAACTGCTCTGATGTGGTGGCTAAACTGCAGTGGGAGCGACGCCCATTTTCGCAGACTGGAAGGCGGGGCAGAATCTCGAGTGATTCATCTTTCGCAATAGAGACGATCTCTGCGCACGACGCTGTGTTTACAGCGAGCGAACACGGCAGACTGCAGACTGACCAAAGGAGACCGTGTGTGTACCTGCATATTAATCTGTCTAATGACGCTACCGGTTCAGCTATCGATCGACGGATGGCATCATATGTCCAAAGGACTTGACATAACCCGGAGCAATACGGTTAAATACTCATTTTCCGTCGACATGAGGATGAACTGCAGCCACAACAACAACGCGGTGTGCCCGTGCATGATGAGCGGTTGAATAGGAGGAGACGGAGGCTGCGGTCTGAAACCAGATATTATTCTCAACATTTTGACTCAAACGCCGTGTTATTCTCACAAACGGATCGTGTGCCAATTTAATATGTTATTGTGGGCCTCGGACTTTCTTTTCCCATCCCAAATTTAGGATGGTTTGACCCTTTCTCTGCCTCCCGAGGATACTCCAGCAGCGAGACGTTCATCGTTTTTTCCTCCAGATATGGAGTGCGAGGATGCGGATTTCAGAGGAATCCCCGCCGCTTGTTTAGTCGCGTTGGTTTCACCATACACATCCATCTGCTGTTGTTTTTGGCAAGAATAAACATAAATATGAATACCTGTATCCTGGCCGGGGTGATAAACCGGTGATTTTGCAGCATAATTTGGGACTCCCATTAGGAAACGTGTGAGCTATCTCTGCTAGCCTGTTTGCAGTAGCTATTAGCTCCATTAGCCGGCTAACAGCTAAAGGTGCTGGCTAGAGATTTAAAAGCTTTTGAATAATTCGGAGCGGTTTTTTACCGACGTTACCCCCGTCAGCATATTTATTCACAGGATTTGGGAGGATTTAGTTATCCAGGAATGAGGTCTCGAATGGAAAGGAGCCGCTTGACCTTGTTTTGGGGTCTGATGCTGGGTCTGTCGTCCTGCCTCCGGCCCGCCACCGCAGAGAGTAAGTAAAGCTCCCCCACACAACACGCATCGTGGGGAAACATCTTTCCCTCCATGCTCTCATACTGTTTACACACGGGAACGTGAAGTCAGTGACCTTATAGAGAAAACACCGCGTTTTAATACATTGTATTATAACTGTTAAGCACAACACTGAATAGAAACAACGACGTTTTCTTGTTATTGCATCTTCTCTTCTTACATTTATATGATATATATATATAGAGAGAGTAAAAAGTATGATATCATACAGCAGCTCAGTTTGTGGCTTTAGGGAGTCCCTGAATTTAAATTATGCCTACTGAATCAAAACTGCAGTACTATATATTTGTTGGAAATATTCTATCGTAGTTTATATGTGCTTGTACTAATAAGAAGCGATTGATAGATATTTCTTTTTTCAATGGCCGATATTTTGAGAGCATGGAGGCCGATATAAGAAGCTGATATGATGTTCTTGCATCTGAAAAAATACAAACACTTTATATATTTAATTGAAAGAGCATTGCTACATTGTTATGAACATCCATCACCAATGTTATTGTTTGCAATGCCTCTGTTTGCTTATGAGGAGTGAAGTTATTTTATATAAACAAATGTCCACAGGTAATAAGTTTAAAATAACTTATGAATGTAGAATGAAACTTTAGTGACAGTATTTCCTGGTTTCTAAGGGTGATTTGTTAACAGCGTTAACAGAGTTTTGTTTTAGTACTCAGCCTTGTGAGTACAGGAATTGATCATCTACAGAGTGCCAATAACATCCAACACTATCACTTGTAATATGTGTAGTTCAGGTAGATTGCAGGAAGTCTTGTTGTGAAAGTTTTGAAATCCACTTCAAGTGTGTCAGAAAGTAGATAACTGTGACTCACCCGTAGGAGAAAGTCAGTCAAGCTGTAGATGCTCAACTTTGTTTATTCTGAGTCATTATGTGGTGAGTTAGAATCCACAAGAAGGCGGGAGGCACCTGTGGTCTCAGGAGATAATCAAACAGCAAAAAGGTATTAAGTATGACAATTAGTTTACTTTGCCTTTATTAAAAACCTGATCTTGATCTGTTATATACATAATGAAGGGAGAAAAAAAACTCCTGCAAACAGTTTGGGGAAAACAAGTCGTCTGTCACCGGTTATACCTGCAGTAATAACTCTGCAACCTTTAATCTCTGTTTATGTTGTCTTTGAAATCATTGAACCACAATCATCACAGTCATGGAAGAAGAAGCACTGGCGTCATTTTTAAACATCTGAGGAGGTCAGAAAAAGACACAAACACCAGATTATTGCCTGACTGCTGCTTTTACAGGAGGTTGGAGATCTTGAAGGTGCAACATCACCACCACAGTGATGTCATTGTGACCTAAAATTAGAAGCGTGACCATTTAAATTCATATTTTCGGTGACTCTCACTGTTTTGTGATGGGTGAACAGACCTTAAACGAGTGAAATAAACGGCCTTGTCTGTCAACCTTCGGTCTAGTTTGTCGACCGGTGTCCTCTATGAAAATTAAAACACTCCCACAGCAACAAACACCATTTGGCTACAGGCGCCAGCGTGTGTTTGTCTGGCAGGACGTTGTCATCTATTCTACTTTGTTAAACAAACCTGGGGATACCTTGACCTTGGAATTATTTTCATGAATACCACACTGCTGCAGCTGCGTTTCTCAGGCGTAGCAGCATCCTCCCATCAGGCAAATGATTGGGACTTAGAGAGCAGCTGAGGTTATTGATTTTAGACCAACTTTGAGAAGCACTGATTGGTACGACACAGATGATTTGGCTCAACGTGTAGGACTTTCTGGTAACTAACTATGGTACGAACATGCTCGCATGCTCTGTCTGCCCTTCGAATCGAATTAAATCTGAACTTCTGTATTTACTTCAGAATTCTTTTTATGTGTTGCCATGTGAAAATTTTCCATGTTTCCAGCTCTACTGTAAACTGGGCTTCCCGATTCATCCCATTCATTATGATATGTCGGGGAGGGGTGGGTTGTTGGGGTTGAACCATGGTCTGGGTTTTAAAATAGAACAAGCCAAAGTACATTCGCAAGCAAAACAGACCGAGTTCTGTTGATTGGAAAGAGTGAGGAGCTTGTGAACTGTGTGTTATGGGGTTTAGTGTTAGCCCCCGTGGTCACCGGACAAACCTGGGAGCTGCCGAGAGGTTCTCCCATCGAAATCCTACATTTATTCTCACCCCGATGTGGAGCCGTCTAAAGATTCCTTGTGTGGCTAAACTCTGAACATTCCTGTTGGTCTGCTATATCAGATGGGACGTAAGGGCAACTGGCTGGTTCGGGTTTACCAGGTTCACATGTGTCACAGCAGACTTTTTTAAAAATTAGCCAAACAAGTTGTATCTTATGCTGCAGCTTCCCGAGCGCACATTTTCTCACCTCGTCTCTCATGTGGAAAAGTATTTATGAATACGTTTCTCCCTCGGGCGGTCTGTCACTAACGGGATAGAGATGAGGAGTAAACAGACTGGCTGCAGTCTAGTGGCAGTGAATGAGCTAGGAGGGCGTATTGCTTCCTATCTCTTGTCATATGGTGCTTGTAATGGATTTCCTCCGATTGTCTGGATGCTGCAGGCGGCTGGGAGGAGGTTATCATAAGTAAATATGTGATCTGGAGGCTCATCAAAGCTGCGGAGATAGGCTTGTGTACTCAGCTGTTTAAAAATGTGTCAGTGTAGGATGAAACGGAGGGGGGGAGTCATTAAGCTGCTACACCTGCTTTCTGCATTTTCACTTAGCCGCTGCACAAGATGTACAGTTTCTTCCCCAAGCGTGATCAGGAGCAGTTCCCATGAAACGACGGCCATGCTGGCGCTGCAGTGAGGCCACAGAGGGTGAAGCTGCAAGGCCGCGGTGATGTAACATCACTCGGCAGTGTGTCTAACAGGTCCGGGTGTTGGGATTGTACGAGCAGGTATGCAGCTCACTGAGGGCTGCTGACATTGTGCACTGACAAGTAGATTAGAGAGCAAGACATAACTGCCATACCAGCACACTGCTGGCCTTAAATCACACCAAAGGCATTTCATAATGGCACAATAAAGGCTCTCATGTCCTCCGCCGAGAAGAGCCAAGCTCTCCGCACTTTTAAAAAGCCCTACTGCTCGTCGCCCTCTATTTTATGTGAGAACCAAATTATCCCCAATTAAAATGCCAAATGCAAACAAAGGCGATTCAAATTAAACACATTTTTGCACTGGTGCACTAAGCTAACAGCCACAGCGTCGGAGCGCCGCGGCATCAGTGGGGTTGAGACGGGTCAGGCTTTCTACTTTGCGCTCAAACTTGTTCCTAAATGATCCCAACTTTCTTTTGCCATGAACAATGACGAGTTGTATCATTGTATATAAGTATATTATACTCTCACGTGCCATTTTATTAGGTACACATAGATGAAACAAAATTCAGTTTAATACATACAATAACTACAATAATTATCATGTTTTATTGAATCTGTTTCAGAGGTGTGTTGATTTATTTTAATGGTCGTTCTACTGGATGTAATTGAACCGGGTCATTTCAGTTAACACTGAACATTATAATCCTCATAAAGGGAGGATTTATTGCCGGGCAGCTGAGTGCGTTAGTTTTAACTTGGTGTAACTAATAGTATGGCAGGTGAGTGAATTCTTCTTATTGCGTTATAAACATGCACATTGACGCCCCTCCACAGGTTTACCCGGCTATTTCAATCAAACTTACCTATTGGTTCTGATGTGGTTTTACGTGACGAAGGCTGGAAAGCTTTTTGTCACAAATTGTCACCCATCTCCCGTAAGACGGTGCAGACTGTCGAGTAACGACAAACCAAATCCACTGACGCATTGTGTATCTGACGCATCCCACTAACCCCTCAGACCTGCAGGTTTAGTTGCGCTTTGAATAAGAACTATTTGTAACCTTCATGAAATCAATCTCAAAGATGGATGTTTGTGGTAGTCCCTTTTTTCTAAGTTCAACTTTGGGACTGCTGGGACTTGTGACATTAGGTGGTAGAGCGGGTCGACTAGTAATCGCTCTGGCTCGACCCTCAGCTCCTCAGTGGGTCTGTGTTGACGTTTCCTTGAGCAGAACACTGGACCCCAGACTGCTCCTGATCAGTGAATGAATGTATGTGAAGGACATCTCATCCAGCAGCTGCCGCCAACAGGTGTGGCTGTGAGTAGAAGTGGATATAACAATCGTTAGTAGTGCAGTGACTGACTCAGGATCTGCTCTTCAGCATCGAAAGAACAGTTCAACAGAATAAAGTGTGACGTTGTGACCTGCATCACAACATGTTTACGGGATTGGGAGAAGTTTCCAGAGCCTGCAAAGAGGTTCAGGATGTCCTTTTTAAAGAGATTATTAAACTTTGTTCCATCTCCAGTTGTAGGAGTTGTAAAAAGAAAAACACAGAAGAGGAAGTAATGATTATGGTATCAGTGGTACCATCTGATCCTTCACTTATCCCTCCAACTGACTTCCGTCTTATTGTAATTTCTTACAAAAATGTTTGGGGACTTTTGAAAACACTCGAGTACATTTTTAACATTTATGGCGTCTTGCACAATTAGTTTTACTTGTTTTCTTAAGCGACCTGTATAATCACGGCTTGTGATATCAAGTGCAGGCGTCCACACATTGCTCAAGCTCAAGGCTTTGCCTTTGGGGTAATGCCTTTTAATAAAAGCCTCATCGTTTTATTCCTACTCGTTAAACCTGCAACAACAGCCCTAATAAATGTGCGTCATTAAGAGAACCGTTCATTTCCGGAGCCTCTCCGCATCACATGCATACAGTAAAAAGTTTATGGACCAGCACTAAAGGAGCAGTGCGACAACCTGTTAGCTGTTAGCTGTTTGAGTTCTGGGGTGACTCACTGCCTCCCAGTCCTCTTTTTTCCAAGTCTAAATCCTCCTCTCAGTGATGTGCGATTATGGCCTCCGTGTTTCAGTGGGTGCTGCCGGGGCCTCCGGGCTAAGTGTTGTTTAGAGCAACGCGCACAGGTGGGAGTCGATTTTTTGGAAAGGCAAATGCTCCACCTATCATCACGATCACCACCACCAACATCACGCCTCACCAAACCTCTGCTGATAAGGGCTCTTATTATTCAGAGCCTCAGCCCATTTAAACGTGTTCATACATCTCTTTGTTGTTGGATAGAATAGATAGAATCATTCTACTCCAGTGGACAGAAACAAAACAAACCAGACTCAGATCTGTTTTATATTAAACATGAAAGAAGGGACAAGTGTCCTTTGTTGTCTGTCTGATGTCTGTGTTATCTGCTCAATCATAAATCCAGACTTCTCTCATTACTGTAGATGGATGACTTCATCTCTGCAGATCATTGGCACCGTTCAGCATTGACCTGCGGCCTGAGTGATCCGACAGGACAGCTCTGAGTACTCCAGTTCTCACCTGGCGTTAGGATATGTCTCCAGTGACCACTTGTAATCGGCCCAGCCCATGTGAAATAGTAGTAGTAAAACAGCTTTTGATAACACCGCTAGTTGAGTCGGCCCTTCAATGTGTCGACATGAGCGTTCGAAAGTGTATCGGGAAGCTCTCCACTTGTGATCGGATCACTTGGGACGGATGCTAACGGACCAGGACCTCAGTGTAAACGCACACAAATCTTCAGATTTCACCGGAACACTCTACACTACTACGCCGAACAGAGATATTATCCTCCTGTAAACATCAGCATGTTAACCCCTCTCACTGAGCATGATAGCATGCTGGTGATAAAAAGAGCCGTGCTTTTAGCCGCATGCTACGAGTACGGTCTTGCAGAGCTCTTGTTTCATGAAGGATGATATCACCACCTCCATGAGTTACTTTGCTCACTGTGAGCAGCTTCTTTCATCTCTGTTTGATCCAGCGGCAGCATGTGGCCTGGTTCATTGATGGTGTCTTTTGTAGTGAAGTAAAAAATGATGGGTTACTTTTGTGAAAAGCTGCGTATCGTTGGACAATGAAAGAAGCATCTGTGGTGATATTTGGTTGACGTGTGAGGTACATTAGCCCGCAGGCAGAGCAGTGTAAACTTTACTCTTGCTGTTATCCAAAGCTTGAATAGAACTGTATTTACTTTGTCATGCTAAGTTGGCAAACATGTTTCTGTCAACAGCACCGCAGCTCAAGTGTTCTGTCCAGTGTTCAAATAATATGCTGGATAACCATCTCTGCTTCAGGATGGGGGTCAGTTGTTTTTGTGGATTTAACAGATTTATATTGCAAACTGTTTATGTGTGTGTGTGATTGTAAAATAAATATATTATGACGTATCCCTGTATTAGCTCTGAAAGAAACAGGCGGGGCTGTTTGATTTGGCTTCGGTGCTTCATTATGATCCTTGTGGACAAATACTATGACTTGCGTTCGCTTTCTATTGTGTATATAACAATTACTCTTCCTTTGTTTCCCTGTAGTCTGCGGCCCGAGCATCGACATCGGCAACGACATCAGTGAATTCAGGCGGTTGGAGAACTGTACAGTGGTGGAGGGCTACTTGCAGATTCTCCTCATCGGTGACAAAAACAACAACAACATCAACCAGGAAGTCTTCCGGTCCCTCAGTTTCCCCAAGCTGACCATGATCACGGACTACCTGCTGCTGTTCCGGGTGTCCGGCTTGGACAGTCTGAGCACTCTGTTTCCAAACCTCACCGTCATCCGCGGACGTAACCTCTTCTACAACTACGCCCTCGTGATCTTTGAGATGACCAGCCTGAAGGACATCGGGCTGTTCAACCTGAGGAACATCACCCGCGGTGCCATCCGTATAGAGAAAAACCCTGAGCTCTGCTACCTGGACTCCATCGATTGGTCTCTCATCCTGGACGCTGAGTTCAACAACTTCATCGCCGGGAACAAGCAGTCCAAGGAGTGCAGCGACGTGTGTCCGGGCATCATGGAGAACAACCCTCTGTGCAGGAAGACCATGTTCAACAACAACTATAACTACCGCTGCTGGAATTCAAACCACTGCCAGAAAGGTAAGCCGACTCGCTCACATGACACTGCGGCTCAGAGGGATTTTATTTGCAAAATAGATCATTTGTTTTGGTTAAGGAGAGCTGTGATTGGCTCGTTGCCTGTGGCCTGTTACCTGATACAGTCTTTAGTTCTTCCTGGCTGTTGTCTGAGCTGTTGTTGTTTAACATCGTCCTGCTGTCCCGGGACGATACAAAACATGCTCAGGGTGAAGAGAGATCTTCTCCTGGATGCTTCCAGATGGAAATATATGCCAATGTTTATTTATATAATTATTATTACTTGTACCATGACTCAGCGAGGGGTCTGAGCGCTGAACTCTAAGTTAGTTCAACTCGTACGTGTGCATATTGCAAACACAAGCCTGTTAAGATGTTTGACAAAGTCAAGAGCTATAGATTTTTTAACAAAGTGATGACACAGTTGGATTTTTGGACGGTTTACATTCACTGTAGGCAGGCTGTGACGCTGGTAGAAAGGTGTGTGTGTGTGTCTGTGGGGGGGGGGTAGTCTGGAGCCCTGGTTGTTGCTGCTGAGTTTGAAATTGTCAAAATGTGTTTACTTCTGTCCGTAACACCTTGTGTTTTGAAGCAGTTACCTTCAGTTTGTGTGGATTCTAATCGCACTCTTATTGCAGTCTGCTGCATTTCTCCCTGACGAGACAGTAACTCACTTTGTAAGGTGCCTTGTTGCTTTTATTTTGTGTCATCGTATAGTTCTCACCCGGCTAATAAAACGCAAAGTAAAGTAATTTAATTTGACAGCTTCCGAGCACAATTAGTGTGAATGAGCCCTTTAGTTTTTTGTGCCTTTATGACTGCAGTGTTTTCGATGACTTGTTTTGCTGTTGCGTTTCAGTC
The DNA here is from genome assembly GCA_901007825.1 of Macroramphosus scolopax. NCBI lineage: Eukaryota > Metazoa > Chordata > Actinopteri > Syngnathiformes > Centriscidae > Macroramphosus > Macroramphosus scolopax. The sequence continues at coordinate 6,223 of CAAKHC010016733.1, read as the reverse complement.
GATGTGTTTTGGCTGACTGAGTGTGTCTGGCTGAATTGTTTCCCCCGGTGACTGGCGCCTTGCTGCAGACTCAGCATGTTGATGTTTTCATTCTTGTGACATGGAACTGTCGCAGGTCTGGCCAGGATGGCATACATGTACACACACACACACACACACACACGCACACACAGACATGCACAGTCATACACACACTCGAAACATAGACAGAAATCCAGGCAGACACACACATAAATAGACAGATTAGAAGGATGCAAATTCGTTTGACACACGCATGTGTGGGCACGCTGGGAAAGAAACCAAGAGGTGGAATTTGTAAGAGGAAGACACGTTGGTTGGATGGAGGTGCTGGATGATCCTGGGGGGTGTCAAGTGGAGGAGAAGATCTCTTTCAGCCTACCCTTAAATCTAAAACTCGTAGTTTGTGCCGAAAAAAAAACAGTGAGATTTCTCGTTCAATGCAATAAAACCCAAAACATGAGCATTAAATGGATGATGACCTTGGGAAGACGCCATAAAGCTCTTCGTGCTGTTGTGTCTTCACATACAGGGAGGCCACCTGCCAACCACCCAAAACAAAAACTGGCAGCTGCGTTAACTTGACAGACAGTCTAAACAGTACATCACATTTAAATTCTAGTTGTTGGGTTTTTTTTTATGTGGCCATGATTCCTTCTTGCAATCATCAGACAGCAAAGCTGCAGTTCCTGCAACATCACAAGAACCTGATAATAACGTGACATGTTATGAGACTGGGAAATTGTTTTAGGATCTTGATAAGCTGCGTAACCACAATATGAATGTACAGCTCTGCAGTTACTGGACTCACGAGATGATAGACGTTTGGACGTGAAAGGTATTTTGTCTCTCAAGTCCGACAAGCAAGGCGAATGTTAGGAGGTCAAATGTAACGGTGTTGTTCGGGAACAGGACAGTTTCTACTGATAATAAGCGTGTTGAGACAAAAGCGAAACATCGTTTACAGAGGGCAGGAGGCGGTGAAGGACAGGAGAGGAACAGTTAGTCATCTGAGGGAATATTTTGGGGGTTTTCTAGCATGTTTCTGATGGACCAAACAATCAGGAGATTGTGAAAGTACCTACAGCTTGCTGTAACTGTGTCTGACCTGAACTAGTCTTACTGGTTTGAAGTGTGCACGGCTCAGCTGGACAACGATGACGGCGCAGACTTTCGGGTACAATTATAAAGTGGCGTTTTGAATGTTACAACCGAAGTCCCTCAATGCTCATGAAGCCTTGTCACAGTAAGATACATCAGACTGTATTTCACAGTATGTAGAGTTTCTCAATCCGTTATCTGGTGTAATATTCATCACTGCCAGTGCAGGAAGGTCCCACCAACCAGGGAAGGTCCCACCAACCAGCTACGATCGGTCTCCCGAAGCTCGAGTGAGGAGGGACAAAAAATTCTGAACTTCAAGTTTAAAATTAGTTATTTCCAGCGGCTTTAAATAGCAACGAAAAGGAAGCTCCACGGCTGATGGTGCTCCGATTACCAGCGCTACTGCGACAGCTGCTGGCTGCTACTGTTTCTTTTACTACTCCGTTAACCACCAGACCATCTGCTTTTGCTGCTGCTGCTACTACAACTACCACCACCACTGCTGCTGCTTGTCCTCCTCGCTAAGATTACAGCGACCAATATAGTAATGCAGCTGCTTTGTACTGTTACAAATATTGCAAATACAGCTCAGTACTGGAGTCACATGTCACGTAGTTCCAGCAGCAGGATCTTAACTCTTGCACAAACATTATTGTACTAACTAAATGTTGCCAACGTGGTGTAATGACGTTTTTTATACTTAAAATTTGAACTAAGTTTAAGTTATCCTGACAAAAGAAGGTAGACTGAACTGGACTATCATGGGGGTCCAGGGTTCTCCGGAGGTTTCCACAAGGCTCCACTCGCAGCTCCAGCTAACACACTGATGTCCCTCGACACAGGAGTTCCAGTATCATGCACCATTAAGAGCACTGAGATCCAGATTTACAACAAGACTAATATGTTAGCATGAACATTACATTAACACAAGTCACACAGGGTTAAGATCACAGACGATCTTCGCCATTGTTTCTGAAGATGAGTGGTCGTGTGTGAACAACAAACAGAATAAATGTAGATTATAATTGGCCAATACAACTAATGTGTGCAACTGGTAGTCTGCGTATGTTCCTTCCCCTCCCAGAAAATACTGAATTTGTCCTCAAAGTCTTTTGTCATGAAAGTAACACTTGAAAATGTCCCACAAGTCATTAGTCAGACATGAGCGTATCCACCACCCAGGAGACTGTCGCCCCACCAGGGAGGACCACGGGACGGTGATTGTCCCTGTATCAAGCTTCAGTAATCTTATCTGGGATCCATTGTTTGAATGTGTAGGCTGCGGGCCTTCTGCTCTTCTGGCTTGTCAGTCAGTCGTCTCCTCTTCCAGAGCTGCTCATTCATCAGATTAATCAATGACTGAAGAAAAAAAAGGGAACATTGAGTTAATATAAAGGATATGCTCTCAGCCGGCACCCATTCATAAAACTGTTGCAAGCTAGCAGAGGGTTCAAAGCCGGTTTTCCTTGTCTGGGAAAGTGGAACGTTTTTTGTTTTTGTTTGTGTGTGGTTGTGTGTGTGGTGGGGTGGGTGGGTGGGTGGTTGGGTGGTGCAGCTTTCTCTAATGTCTACTTCCCTCATTTGTTTTCTGTAATCTGGTTCCAGAGTTTTGTCACATTCATAACTTACAGGCTTCTTCCAAACAAAAGCGCCATGTCCGTGCATGCCGGGTAAACACACACACACACACACACACACGCACACGCACACGCACACGCACACGCACACACACACACACACAGAACAGCATGGGAGGTGTTTTTCCGGTGCTTTGTATGGTTGCAGGAGATGAAAGCACATCGTTAAAGTACAAAGTAAGTCTTGTGGGATTTACTGGAAGGAATTTTTCTTGTCTTTTTTAACCTCTGGCCAGTGGGATTACACATTAAACTACAAGGATTGTCTTCAGCCTGCCACTACATTCATTTACCGGCTTGTACATGCCAGTGTTGTCTCTCTTTATAGTCCTATTGCTGACATCTTATCCTGCTGTGCAAAAGCACCTCTTGCATTGTTTTCAGTTAAAAGGTGACACATTCGGTATATACCACACAACGTGCGTGCGTGCGTGCGTGCGTGCGTGCGTGCGTGCGTGCGTGCGTGCGTGCGTGCGTGCGTGCGTGCGTGCGTGCGTGCGTGCGTGTAAACAAAACGGGGTCTGCATCTTTAAAACCGCACGGATTTAAGAACTGCACAATTTTCATGTTTTAACTTTTGTGTTGAGCCTGCAAATTTCCATATAAATGTGACGCAAATCTGTGACTCTGCTAACGTCCTTTTACTATAAGAAAATAATCAGGCATGTTTTCTTTCTGTCTTGGAGGTGATTTGTGCATAATTAAATGGCCCAGATTAAGTCTGAGGGAATCTGAACGGTGTTTTAGCTGTTGCAGGTCTGCTCTCCTTGGAAGTCCCAGCTTGAAGCAGTCTGTTGTTTACGTACTTGAATATCAGAGTGAATGATATCAGTTATTATTGTTGACGCAGGTGACTGAGTTGAGACACTGAGGTGAAAAAAACATGTGTTTGGTCTGCTGTCATGCTGAGAATGATCAGCAACATCGGGTCATATCAGCTGTGAAATGAAACTTTTTGTTTGTATTACTTGTCACAAATCAATCAGGCACACGAAGAAGCTAAAGGCTTCACGACGTCCCATCAATTAGAATGGAACCTTCTGTTAACTCAATGACGACAACCTTCTTCTTTGTATTAATTGACTTTACTTAGTCGAACTTCAGGTAACACAATAAACAACCTGGCCGCTGCCATTTTACATACAAAAACTCTTCACCCGGCCCGCGCATCCAGCAAAGCCAGCTGGGAGCTACCGTAAACATACCAATAGAGTGACTGCACCGTAAGTAACATAAAAAGTGTGCAATACAAAAACAGAACATTTACACCTTCATTCATATCGTATTAATCATTCTATCGTGATATATTTTTTAAAAATTTTTTTTGTACATTTTCTTTATTTCTGTGTCGCCAGTATTGTATTTTTATAAATTGTTAAAAAAATATCGTAATAGCAAACAAAGCCACAAATAACGTCGTATTATTTAAGGCCATATTGCACATGACCCGGACCCGGAGGCTGTCGGGGCTGGTAATTATAGGGACTGCTTTGTAAACCAGGCACATCCACGACTACTTTTAGTGGACAGTCACACCCATCACTGGAATTCCTGAAAGAGAACATTACTGGTTTTGGTCGTGTTGAAGTGCCCACTGTAATTATGTGGCCTTTAATTGGGATTTGTTAACACCGTCGGATGAGCCGAGGATGAGCCGGGGGCCTCCTGTTCGGGGGAGCCATGTCAGAAATAGTAATAATTTTCCGTCAATTCTCTCTGCTGTGATGAGCAGAAAATAGAATAAAAGAGTTCAAGGAAAGATATTGTGGCATTGTTTGGTCTTTCTTGTGTCTTTGGCTAGAAATCTGTTTGTGTAATTGGCATAGTATTTTCTTTTTGTCCAGAATATAACAAGCTCCAAATATTCTCTTTATATTCATTCATACTCTTTAACTGTCAGGTTACTTATATCATGGAAGGGAACCCTCTTCTGAAATTACATACATTTAATGGGAATATTTTGCCTTCCTAATTGCATATTGAAGCCCTAAATATGCATAGCATCAACAAAATGTGTCCAACTGGAGCGTCCCAATAATCAACCAATAGATGACTTGGTTATCACGCACCTGTTGACCAAGCCAGAATCTGTCATTTTAATCCATGAAGGGAAACTAACGTGAAACCAACCTTCAAAGAGTGAACCTATTCCAGCTTTAACCACATTAAACATCACTGCTGGGTGGAGGGGTTTTCAGGTTTTGATGCATCACCTTCATTAAAGTTTTTCCTTCAAAAAGGGACAGTGCACAGAATATAAGCATGCAGAAACACAGAGGCTCACAATAGAACTCATGCATAACTATAACATGAGGGATATCAATGTTACTACAACATAGAAAAACAGAGGAACAGACAGTAAAACATGCATGAGGACAGACTTCTTGTCTCCGTCAGCTGCATCTACTACGTCCAGGCCTTGACGTCTCGTTGTGATAAGTTGCACAACATGTTTCGAGGTTGCCGGAGAGGTCAGTCAACAAGGCCAGGCTGCCACAAGGGTGCCTGGGAATCTTAGTGTAAATATAATCGTATGTGAATCCCTGGTATGTATCTACAGTGAGAGTTTCAGTGAAACTGTCCTCCTCGGTTGGAGGTGACTTCTTGTCTTGATGTGTGTGTGTCCTCATCTAACTAGTGTTTGATGATGTTCTTCATCTGGATGTCGGCACTCAATCCAGGTATAAAACACTGAAGGCTCCGGTTGTGCCCATTGTTATGCTACTGCAAATGAATGTCTATGTTGGTCTTATATCATCACGGTGTTGCAGGTATCAAGACACAGACACAGACATGTGATATGTGAACCACCCTTCATTGTCTGGCCTCTCTCTCTATCGGCTCCGGGGACCAACACCATTCTATTTGTCTTGTCTTCTCCAGGTCATCTTGGGGGATGCCAGGAATTCCTTTTGTCTCTGGTTATCCTGTAGGGCTGATTTGACAGTTTTCCAAACAAGTTCCACAAGGTGAACTGCTGGCTCTGTTGAGTTATTTTTTCCCCGACGCTTTGACTGCAGGGAAATTACAGGGAAATATTAATGTCTGTCTGAGCTATTCTGACGAAGGAATTCATGGAGAGTAGTTGTGGTCGTCATCAAAGAGCTTATTTAAAGAATTATTTTTATTATGAGCTCTATATAGTATTTGTGTGTGTGACACACAAGTTACTGTTCATAAGGACATCCCATTCTCTGGCCCTTTGTGATACTGAGACTTGCGCTTCCATCCAATTTTGCTCCACCATTAACTTATACTGGCTGGTTGGGGCATCTGCATGGAGGTGGGGAATGAATGAGTTCTTATTTACCGCTGGTCCCTCACCATGGCATCCCTGATCTTCACAGCTTGGTATGAGAGAGCGTGGCCGTCACTGAGAGGAATCACATCCTCCGAGTGCTTCACATCTGTTAGCGTTTTCCCCTTTGACTGTAATTATCAACAGGAAGCTTCAGACAACAGAT
>CAAKHC010016729.1:0-16386 GCA_901007825.1 Macroramphosus scolopax | reverse complement strand
TGTGTTTACTGAGCCGGCTGAAGCTGACAACCGAGCACGTACGGTAAAAGAAGGAAACCTTACAAGCTAACGGAGCCAAACGGCCTCACGCTATGGAGACTTCTACTGGGGGGAAAATGCTTTGGAAGGTCAATGACGGGTAAGGAGAGAGCAGCGCTGGGAGTGGGGCTGAGACAGGGTAGTTTCCCCTGGTTTGTTGTTCGGTGTGGGGGCAGCGTAGGGCCTGAGAAACCAGATGGCTTTGTTTTGTTTCCCTGATGAGCCTGTCCAGCCACTGGCGGGGTCACAGACGGATACAGTACGGACGGGAAGACGGAGGGAGGTGATGCGTTGTGGGAGAAGACGAAAGCATTCAGACAATGTGCTGATGAAACATTGATTGAAAGGAATTCTCCTGTCAGCCAATAAAGAGTTGGTGACTATAATCTGACCCTTCGTCCGAGTCTGCAGAGCATTCATACAGCAGGGCGATGCATATGGGAAGGGGAACAACAGTGTGCTTGCATCTTAGATTAGGAAGCTTTAAAGCCTTAAAACAAGCACACAAAAAAAGCATCAGAATCAACCTACAGCAACGAAGCAGACGACTAGCACACATCTACACACCAGTGGTTCCTACGTTGTTGTTCTGCAGTGGTAGTTTACGACAGCGAGAGTTCCTGAACCCACATTTAACCTGAGAATTATATGTAGTTACTACGAGGTGTCGGGGGTTGTAACTCGACCTCCAGCTACCACTGCGAGAACAAAACGAGAGGGAACCGCCGGTTCACAGCGAGGCGCCGCAGAGCCGTGCATTTACCTTCCAGACCATACGAGGCAGTAGAGGCAGTGAGGACGTCGGCTAAGTGGAGGACAGGTCAAATAAAATAGGAAAAAAAAGGGGGGAGGGAGAACAGACAGTCAACGTAAAGAGACTAAAGTGTTGAAAAGGAAGGAAACAACAAGAACAGCGTGAAGCTGATTCGAAAATAAGAATCACATTTAATGTGTTGTGTTGTTGGAACCCTGAAGTGTTTCATCTTTCCTCATCCGAGACGTCCTTACCGTCTGATAAAGACTCGTAGTCATAGTCGTACTCGTCCTCGTCCTCTTCCTCTTCTTCGTTAGCGTGGTTCCCAGGTGAGGTGACCCCCGGTGACCCGTTGCTCGCCTGGGCCTGCAGATGGGCCAGCTGGTGAGCCTGTAACAGGACGATATGTTAGAAACGACTCCTGAACACGGCCACGTGTATTTCCGTCTCCTCTCACCTTCTGTTTGAGGATGTCCACCGGCGCCTGGTGGGCTTTGAGCTTCTTGTTCTTGAGGAGGATCCTTCCCCTCAGCTGCAGCGGCGACGGCAGGTGAGGGTCGTCGCTGAAGTCGCTTTCGAAGAGGAAGCGCGTGACGAGACGTTCCCCGATCACCGTCTGGTAGGATCAATATAAAGTCATGTCATGTCCGGCGGTGTGAGATTACACAACCGCACGCGAGCGAGAGGAGAGGAAGTGAAGGGTTCAGAGGTTTCAGAGGAATCTTCGGCTGCAATGAGTGAGATGGCTTTTATCAACACATAACCACATCGCAAATAAACAAACCGTCCGGAGGCGAAGATCTGACGAACATGAAAGATTCCTCTTTATCTTTATCAAGTCGGTCCGCAGGGAGGAACGAATGCCTGGAAGTTAAGTCAGACGAGAGCGAGCCGATGTTCCGTGAAGTGTCGGTCCCGCCCAGAAAAGTTTGATCCCGAGTGGAACTTCGGAAAGAAGAATAAAGGGACAGTCGCAGCCTCAGACTGGAAGACTGGCCGATTTACAAACCTTGAAGATCTCGGCCATCTTGCGCTGCTGCGGCAGCGAGCAGTGGTTCTCTATGGACAGGACGACCGGCATGTCAGAGTTGACGAACGCAGACCGGTTAATGGCCTCCACCACATCCTGGAGGACCACAGGAGAGACGACGTTCTCAGACACAGTCAAGTTTGTGACAGTAAAATAAAAATGATATTGATTTGAGTGTCCGGCTGAGTGTGTTGTAGAAGTCATGCTTTTAACCTTGAAGGGTATTTTGGTGGTGAGCGTATGTCCGTGATAGATAACCGGCATGCCGTCATCTCCATCCCAGCAGTCCAGTTCGACACTCCTGCAGCCCTGCAGCAGCACCTAGATCACAATCACACAATAAAACATCATCGTTAAATGAATTAGGTGAGTCGAAGTTGTAAAGTCGACCTGATGAGCAGTCGTCTGACTCGCCTGGCTGTACAGCTCGACAGAAGACTCTCCTTTGAGCTGGTGCCCGGTCAGGTAGGTGTTGTGAGAAGACTCGATGTAGTAGTACGACAGAGGGTGCTGAAGCTCCTCCGGATTCAGCTGGGATTCCTCGTTGCGAGAGGCAAAGCTCTCCTTATCCATCAGGTACCTGGTGAGGAGAGCGGTAAGATTACAGTTCTTTTTTCCATCAGCTCTTCTTCTGCACGTCTTGATGGTAACACAGTGTGTAGTAAAGTCTTAGGTGGTGATGTATCAGAATACCTTGCAAAGCCTTCAAATGACATCCAACCCATTTGTCTCATGCTTGATGACGGCTCAAATTTCTGAAAGGGAAAAAAAAAAGATTGTATCCCTAAATGCAATATATGTAGTACATCTCCACCATTAATGCATGAAGGTTCATCCAGTCCTGGATCACTCCAAGCCTTATTTCACCTGTATAATGCTGAGAATTTCGTCGTAGCTCCGGTGTTCCCTCTGACAGTTCACTAGGAAGTCGTTAAGCTGCGGGATGGCCAGTCCCAACACGCCCAGGGAAGCGTTCTCCACCCCCGTCCCGTTGGTGACGATGCTGGCTGCCGCGATGGCGTCCGAGATCTGTTTCTGGTTGTCGGACATCTGCTGCCTCGTCCGGATTAACAGGCCGAGATCAGAACCGTTCCGGGTTAGTAAGTCTGGTGAGGGGAGAAATAGATGAGTCAAGAAATGAGGAACCATGTTGAAGCTTGTGCTACTTTTTCTTGTGTCCTGCTCGTACCGAGGTCCGGTTGCAGCCCCACGTCCCTGTCGTCTATCCGGAGGTTGGTGTAGAGAGGAGCCGACTCCGGACTGGAACGGTTGCAGGGGACGGCGAAGGTGTCAAACAGCTCCTTCAGGTCCTTCCTGCTTCGGATACTTTGGAGAAAAACACACAGCAGAATTACAATTTTAAATTCTACAGATACAAATGTGCAGGCGAAATATATTGTGTTGCATGTGTCTACCTGAACGACTTGAAGAGCTCCACAAACTCAATGAAGCTCATCGTGCTGTCGGATATCATGAGATTCTGGAAACCTTTGAAGCAGCCTTTCCCTCGTCCGTGCCACGACCTGCTGCTCCAGGCCCTTCAACACATACAGGACAAACGTACAGCTTTTACCAAACAGTTGTTAGTTGGGTCGGAGTTTTACACAACTTCAGCCACTGTCCTCATACCCAGGCTGCGTCTTAGTGGTTCCTGAGAGGATCGGAGAGGATTGCGGACGGGACTGGTTGGTCCCTGCCATGCTGGAGGAAGAGGAGGAGGAGGAGGAGGAAGAGGCTAGCAATCCAGGGCTCTTATTGGATGAGAGGGAGAACGGTCCGGGGAAGCTGTCTTCTATTGAGGTAGAGATGATTGAGGTTTAAATAAAACAAATGCTCAGGCTTCAGAAGTACGACACACATGAGGGATATAATCCAGCTACACCCTCAATATCAATGAAAGGATTACCTGGATCTTCTTGGTCTATGCTGTCGGACTCGGGTCCGTTTCGATACAGTCCCTCCTTGCAGCTCCGCGTCTTTCTGGACACCATCTCGTCGTCTGTGGCGTCCCCGCTGTCTCCCTGTGATGGGTGAGCGAGCACGTTCAAACTAAGAAGGGAATGAAACCTCACTCAGCAGAATGTGTGAAGCGCTGACGAATGACGTACTGACCCGGACAAGAACCTTCTTCTTCTTCTTGGTCTTGTCATTGACGTTGTTTTTCTGGGCGCCAGATTTCTCCACTCCGCCCGTTCCCATGTTCCACCTCCGCCCACCGAACAGCTCGATGGCCTGGGCGAGAGTCGGACCTTCGTACCGGCCGTCCTCCTAACAGAGACAAACACGAAAGGCGTGAGACACAAGCTTGTTATTGTCTAGGGGTCAAACTCCTGGTTCCATACCTGATACAGGCTGACGTACTGCCTCCTCAGCCACTGCAGCCGCTGGTCAGGAAACTTCTTCAACTTCCTGGTTGCATTCACCAACTCCGACAGGCCCTTGTGGAGCGTTTGTGCGGTGTGGTTGGGGGCCACGAAGTGCAGCAGTCTGTTGTTAAAGGGTCGAGATGTCAGACAGAATATGGTTTAAGCTGCAAAGCAATTCGTCAAGCGTCAGGACACCGACCTGTTGTCGGTGGTACCGAGACCATAAAGGAGGCTGAGGCCGTTCTCATCCACCGTCATCTGAGTCAGTTTGTTCTGCAGACACACGGCATGAACGTCGACTCCCTGGTGACCCAGAAACACCGCCTGCACATCGGGAAGAGAAGTAATTACTCATCCTGCAGGACGCAGAGAGTTTCTTCCAATGCAACGATACGTATTAAAACACGAGCTTCCTGTAAACAAACCTTCACCACTCCGAGGTCCAGCAGGCCCTCCGCTAGTCCCGCCAGCACAGTGTGTCCCAGACCGAGCGGTTGGTCGGCGGGGGAAGCCCCTCCGCTCTGAGGCTTACCTGCCATAAATCAACGTTTACAAGTTGTTTGAAATGCAGTAAAAAAAAAGCAGCGGAAATTGAGAAGCTTCACCACAAACAGACGTTAAACATCCAGTTCCAGACGACGTGGCATTTATATACGAACGTGTTTACACGACGATAAAAGATAATAACGACACAGGACGTATTCTTTTATAGAACAGATGCCTGTTTTGTTTTAAGAGTAATAATGAGACCGGGGACGGGACCTGTCAGCCTCGGATAAAACAAAGTCCTCTTTGGACATGTTCCATTATCTAGTAGCAGTAGTAGCTAGTAAAAAGCAGTATTTGTTAGATTATACTCAGATGTTTTTGTTTATTCACCCCAGGTGAGTGTTGTGTTGTCGGGCTGCAGGCGCAGCAGGCAGCGAGCTGTGAGGTGGCTGTCCTGGTCGTAGTGGATGACCGTGGCTCCCTGCAGCAGAAACTGGTGGACGTCTGGCTGCAGCGACAAAACGTACCTGAAGAAACAACACGTACGATGAGTGGAGTGCAGTTTGGCATGTCTATCAAGTTCAGCAGTGTGCTAAGGAGTGTTTGCTCCTTACCAGGGGATGAGCTCGGTGCCGTGGCTGAAAGCTCTGTGTGTCTCCTCGGTGCCGTGGAACTCCGTGTCCTTCACCGCCGGCTCAGACGAGAGGTCACCCTCTGAATCAGAGAGGTCCCCGACCGTGAACCTGAACGGAGAGAGCAGAGATGGAATTCGAGCTTGACTAAGATAACGACCAAAAGCACTAATTCAGTTTGGTTTCCAGGGAAACCTGAATGCATCAGTTAGAAAATTACAGGGTCAAATCAAGCTCAGATAAATGTCACATGCCGTACATTCATGGAGCCTCCCGATGAAGGTAAAAGCAGTTAGTTGCATTGACGTCCGGTCGAAACCAACAAACAACCTGCAGAATGAGCTGCGTGCTGCAGTGCAGGAGTTCAACAGCATCATGCAATGACTGTGATCACACACTGACTCTCCACTAGACAAGCTTCCACACAAGCCGAAGCTCCGACCGCAACCGATGCAATTTCCAAACTCCCCGAAACTCTTATCACCACTTACAGTAAACGGTTCGAATCTTGCGACGTCCTAAATGAGTGGGAACTGGAGAAGTAGGAAAAAAAAGAAAAGAGGCGTTTGGCACGAGTCCAAAGAGGCGTTAAAGGACAAAGCAAAAACCCTGGAAATAATAACTCCTTCCTTTATACAAACACCAGCCTGAGATGAAATGAGCTTTCTATCAACGTTTTATGTCAGTGTCCGGATTCCAGCCTGCTCCGTCAGCTACCTGCCATCGGTGTCCTGAGGAGGACCAGAGCTCTGTTCCTTCCTGCACTGACTTTCTTTTTCTTCTGTGACACAGGTGTTTATTTAAAGACCGTCTCATCTCAATAAACAGACTGTGAATGTGTTCCTTCACGGGGCCGTTACAGTGTTTATGGTTTGCGTTGTGAAAGAAAACGAGTGCGTCAGACGAGCGTTTGCTGAGTATTGAATTTAAAAGGTTATGATGCCGTAAATAAAACATTCTTCAGTTTATTCATAAAGGATATTAATCTATTTATGAGCTCCTGGCTTAAGATACCTTGATACCTGACACATGGAAAGAATGAACATTCAAACATAGCTAAAGTATCACACAATAAAAAGGTACTGACTGATTGCGGCAGCGCTCCCTGAAGGAGTTGTTCCTGAAGGCCGTGGGCGCGCCGTTAGAGGAGGGACAGGTGGAGTCTCCTTCAGGATCCTCTGCCTCCAGGCTACGGTTGCATGATCTGGGGAGAAGAAGAGTCCAGTGCAAGAATGATTTAATACTTTGCAATCGCAGGAAGGTTACTGAGGTTTCCAGTGATGCTGCGTACCTGATGATCTGCAGGATGTTGCTGACGGTAGCTTCCTTCTCTGGGACGTGAAGACCGTCCTGACCGGAACGTGACATGAAGTTGTGCTGGCCACTGTAGTCGGACACAAACTGGAGAGAGGAGGGTCGACATATGTTATGATTCTTACTGTTTGGGTGGGACGAAGGAGACGTGTGTGTGTTTATTGTACCTCTATCGAGTCCTCTGAGTTATGAAGAGGTGGTTTAAGGCTGATGATGCTCGCCGTGCCATCCAATGCATCACTCAGCTCCTTCAGAAACACCCCACAGAATGGCACCACCTAGGATGGGACAGGAGAGAGGTACATCATCCTGTAATTACCCTTTAAGTGGTCGGATAGGGAATCAGGAAGCAGATGTATATTGATTTAACATGATGGAGTAGTCCCGTCCAAAAAGAGCATCTGAGTGAAGAGCAGCTCACCTTGCATCCTGGGATATTGAGCGCTCTGGTGACGACCTTCTTGTACTCGGAGGAGGACTCGTGCTGAGCCATGGCGTCCTTTAGGCTTCTCATGGTCTCAATGTCCGACTGGTCCATGAACTGCCACATCTTCAGGACCTTGCGGGACCTGACATAAAGAAAATCTGGGTTAAACTTTTGCAAAATGACAAACGAAAGCTGTGTCGCGTCCGTGTGTTCTGCAAAAACCTGAGTCCAGCCAGGAACTCCATGACGCCGTTGTAGTTTCCCATGTTCCAACAGCACTTGGCGACGTGGACCAGGTAGGAGAAAACCTCTCTCTTCTCTTCCATGGACCCGGCAGTCAGGACCAGCCACGTCACCCACGAGCTCACCTGGAAGCACAGAGGTGAAAATATAACGTCACTATTATTACTGAGCTACAACATGCAAGACTATGTTTCAGGTCTGTGCATTATCAAACGGCCTTTCACTGCTCGGGTTGAACCCCGGGATATACGGTCCATCAGCTGCAACTCTTTACTGTACTCGTGCCATCTCGTTTAAATTCCGCAAAGAGAGGATAAGGATCAAATATTTATCAGCTGCACTCTGAGTTTTGAGCTGACTGCCCTCAAACGTGTGCAACAGACACTACGGCAGGACCAGATATTTACCGAGGTCAGCTTCCTCTCACGTTCTCTGGACACACACACACACACACACACACACACACACTGACAGCACAGGAAACGATCAGATATTGATCTGTCTGCTTCTTGCTCTCGATGCATATCTATAATCACGTCTATAGACGCATATAAAAGCTCCCTAACCCTCTTGCAGGCAATAATACAAACCCCCGGCCCAGAGATCTATTACGGGGTTACGTAACGACCGTAGAGAGACTTCACAGGGACTAAATAAAGACACGAAGACAGACACACACGTAAAATCTCACTTCTCCTGGTTCGCCTGTGACGTGTCGGCGGATTACACAAGCGAGCACAGAAATCATACATAACAGGCAACCGAACCCCCCACAAGAATGCTGACCCATTAACATACATGAGGCATGACAGCATGCACGCTGACACATTTTAACTACGAGCCCGAACACAGGAGCTCTTCTTTATAAAGATTTCCTCCGCAAAGTTTGACGAAACTATTTGTCACCTTATAGAAAGTCGGTTTAAACTTGTTGTTTTTATTATTAATGACAGTTGGGGATTCTTTGAATGAGAGCGGTCGGGGGGAGCTTGAGAAAGCGTGTCGCTCCACGACTCCGGCTGTTATAATCTACCGTAAGAATAACAACCCCGGCCGCCTTACAGTTTGTGTTATCTGTAACTCCCCTGCCCTGGCGTGTGCCAGGATGTGCGTGCCTTGCGGGGAAAACTCTGCTATCCGTCACTTCTGGCGTTATGACATCATGCAGAGCTATGTCAGCAGCCCGGGGTTGCGTTACAGTCACCATCCGAACCATCCTGACCGCCTGCAAAGCGGCTTTTAGAAGCGCCGGGGGATCAAACGGAGCTGGCGTCCCTTCTGATATTCCAGATAGTGAGAGCGTGTTCTCGATACCAACGAGCCACAATAGACCCACGCGAGGGGTCGCGGGATAAAGAAAGAGCTTTTAATGGAGGAACTGAAAGAACAGACGAGTGCAGTGAGGTTAGACGTTCCCTCAAACAGCCGCCTCCCACACACACACACAGCAGACGAGTTATCAATATCAGCTTGACGAAAACTCAAACACACGCACGCATCCCGGCTACGGGCTGATCCCCTTTCATGTGGGAGTCCCTCCGTCTGTCCCTCCGTCTGTCTCCGTCGGCGGGTCAGCTTCTCCTTGATAACCGAAATTACATAACCGAGGTTGACAAAGAACTGTTACAAACACGAGCGCATACTGTGCCTATCAAAGCTAAACACTGCAGACAAGCAACAAAGGGGCCCAAACCGTTCGCCCTTCCCTGCCTCCCGAATCTCTCGCCGTCTGTCCTTTTAACTGCGTAATCCTTTCGCTCCCTTACATGGATTGAAAGTGAAGATCAAAACCGAGAAGTTTGTTTGAAATTCACACAAAATCTCGTCAATCAAGCGGAAGGAAATAAATCAACTACGGGTCCTTAGAAAAGACAATTGGGGATCACTTTCCACTCCTGGTGTAAATATTTGAGGTGACACAATAAGACTGCAGCAGCATGTTATCTTTATGAGATACGTGCTGTTTTCTTGGTGACAGATAAACGACTCGCTCCGTGTCTTCGCGGGGAGAATCACTTTTGTCATTCGACTCCCGGCTCCATCGTGCCCATATATGGCTGCAATGCACATTTCGGGAACATATTTTTCATATCTCTTGCCTCTCTCGCCGACCGAAATGAAAACCAGCTGATGTAAAAGGCACGCAACTTAAAGGTGACATCATTCCCAATCAATCTCTCACTCTCACTTTCTCTTTTTTTTTTTTTTTTTTAAAACGGCTCCAGTGTTCCAACAGTTTATTCTAGGAGTCACTCACTCCGGCAGACAGGAGGCAACGGGAGAGAAGCCTGAAGTAACCGGCACCACTGTGAGTGTGTTTGCTTCAGTCGTGAGGTGACGTCACACTCAGGGTGTCGATCAGGCGATCGTTAAGAAATCTGTCTTTCAAGTGACATTCTATTGGAAGTTTGCTGATCGGCATCCACCTGCGGCCACGTTCCATTCTCGCTGTAACCTCTCCAGACGTGAACCGTGCAGCAAGAACTGAGATTGAGAAGCACGTCACCAACCTCGTTGAAACGCGCCACCAGGTCCTCCACAGCGTTGCTTCGCTGAGCACTCTGGGTCGGCATGCTGGGCGCTGAGAGGGAGGCCTTGAGGTTCGGATGGCGTTTGGTTTGGCACTCCGGAGTGCCGAGATCCCGCGTGAGGAAACAGAGGTAGTCCAAGGGGAAGACCTTTAGAGAAGCACAGTACAGAGAGGAAAACATGGATGAGGATGAACGATCTAAGA
Source organism: Macroramphosus scolopax (assembly GCA_901007825.1). NCBI lineage: Eukaryota > Metazoa > Chordata > Actinopteri > Syngnathiformes > Centriscidae > Macroramphosus > Macroramphosus scolopax. The sequence continues at coordinate 6,358 of CAAKHC010016729.1, read as the reverse complement.
CTGAATGGAGACCAGACACATCCATGAACACAGGAGCGGTTCTTGAACGTCATGTTACCCGCTGGTAGAGCTGCTGCTCTTGCTCCGTGAGGATGCAGGCGATCTCCTCGGGGAACTGAACAAGGTGCCGCAGCTCTGCCAGCTCCTTACTGATCCCGCTGACACTGGGAGGAAGACAGCTGCTGCTGGACATGCTGCTGGTCAGCTGACGCTCTGGATGGAGAGAAGAAGGACATTCAACATTCCATTTCCACCATGTAACTGGCAGTCTAGCGACGAGTGAGTAAGCGGGCAGATATATAAAAGACATCGGGGGAGACGAGGTTGAAGGAGGAAGAATGATGGAGAGAGATGAGTCACACGCTCGTACGAAAAGAAAACCGCTGCTGCTTCTACCTTTAGAGAGAAACATTATCTCCAGGATTAGTCTGATTATACCTCAGGTCCTCTGGTCATCCAGTCCTTGCATACCACACACTCTATCCCTCTACCAGGGGAAGGGAAGCCTGCACGATTCGCCCTCTCGAAGATAAATATCATTGATCACCTGCCGGTTCCTGTGTTTGGATTTCAGTCCGATCCATTAGTCGGTCTGTTTACACACATCTGCACACGGACAAAAGATCCTCTCATCTCTCTGCTCACTAACGACGGACTGAAGGGCAGCTTGTACAACGGTGCTGAAGCTGCCAGACAGACGTTCTGTACATTGATGGCAAGAAAGAAACGTTCACAACAAAGAGTCGTCTGCTGCAGCATGCTGTTGTTGGTCAGTGCCTCGGATTCAGATTCTTCCATCTGCACTGTACGAACGAGCCGGCGAGGTCAATGAGCTATAAACTGTTTACAGTAAAATACCATAAAAGCAGAGAAGATGTGCATCAAATATAATGAACACTAAGAAATGTACAGACTGCGCCTGGTCATCGTCAAGCGTCGTGCACACTGAAATGCCTAACCCCCCCCCTAAACCACACACACGAGCATGCATACACATATTCAGACACACACTTGAAGGGTGTTCCTGGTAACCTGCTAGATGTTCAACAAGTCGTCATGGCAACAGCAGAGACGGCTCTGCAGGAACAAAACTTGCTTATTTACAGTGTTTGATTTGTGGATCCGGCCTTGCAGCTCCTGTAATGAGCTGTGTGTGCGTGTGCATCTGTGTGTGTGTGTGTGTGTGTGTGTGTGAGGGAGTAAGAAAAGATTGCATTTAAGCGACAGCTGAAGGCATAAAGAAAGAGTGAAAAGAAGGAAGCCTGGAGCCGGAGCAGCTCGGCGGGGGGAAATATTCTTCACGTGTGTCGGCATAAAATACAGACGAGGGGAGGAAAAGTGCCAGAATCTGAGAAGGAGTGCGGAGATAAGACAGAGCGGATGGAAGCGATAAGCACAATAAGTGGAAGTCTCGTGGTTTACACTATCCTGCAGGTGTGAGGGATTAATCACCGTTATTGAGACGGCAGAATCCACCGAATACTTTAAATGTCCGACAGGAACACGGAGCTCAGGTGGTGAAGGATGGTTCGTTATACAACCCGGGTCTGGATCACATCTCTCATCCAAATCAAATGATGTACGATTAAAACAAGCTGACAGCTGAGAGAGGGGGAACGTGTTTCAGAGGGCCTGCTGCTACGATGCAGAGATTCCACCGAACACGATCTTAGAATCCACCTCAACATGTAAATAATATTAACAGCTGTTATACTGCAAACGCAGGTACAGGCGACCTCTTTGAGATGGAGAATAGAGACGGCCCACAAACTAGTGATGTGAATATCATTACGCCTCAATCATTCATGTATTCATTCGTTACACTGGGAAACACACCGGTGAACAAAAGGTGTCACACGAGGCGGGTGGAGAGATTCTGATGAATTCATTAAAAAAAAAAAATAATTAAGATGTATTAAATGTTTTTACCATGTAATTCATGATACATAAACCCTGCCACCTCTCACACACGTTCAGAGCCGCGGACGACTAAAGAATGTGCGGCACCTCGACAGGTGCAGCAAAAACATCCTGTCAAAGGCCCGTTAAAACTGGCCTCTTGAACCTTTAAATATAGAAACACACGACATCGCAGAAGAAAGATTACAATGACAGAGCAGCAAATTAACTCCGACCTCTATTAAACACTTTAAAAACACGAGCAAACCTCCACTGCCCATGCAGTCCGAGTCCTCGGAGTTTATACTGCAGTATTTAAAGTGGTAATACACAGGCAGAGACAAACACACAGCAGCACTCCGAGCTGATTGCTGAGTTATCACAGGGAGTTTCCCTCCAGGATCAGATACGCACACTCTTGAACACACACAGAACCACATGCAGACGTAGAGTAAATATAAGTTTAGTCCTCTTCTGACCTTTCTTCCTTAGAGGGATTGGACAGAAGACGACTGGGCTAAAGGTTACTTTTTATAAGAAACTTCAAAAACTGAACAAAATTGACGTTCTCCTATAAGAGAAGATGTCAAAGTACATTTCAATGAACTGACAGTAACTTCACAATGACTTGATACCAATCAGATGGATATTTATAATGTTTTACTGCGTCCTTGAGTCCAAAACAAATCCAGGAGTGACACAATTTAGGGTCAATTCAATGAGGTCACCCAGTGACTTTGAAATCCTCGACCAACACTTCCTCACACAGGGTTGCATCACGTAACTAAATTGCACAATGTTTTTAACTTGAATGGTTGCTGACTGTCCCCTGCAGTTTATTCTGATGACAGGCGCTTGCAGTGGATTGATGTGTGTCGCCTCCCGAAAGAGACATTGTGACCCTGCGTGAGGCAACAGGTAGGCAGCAAGAACAGAATGAATCAGGATTCTACAGTGATTTAATAAATGACTTAAGCAAAGATTTACATCCAGCAGATGTGACCGACTCTGGTTTTTACCCCACCAAGATGTAACATAATCAGAATACCTGCGTCCCATCTCAACACATGCAGTGAGTCTACTTGAAGTGGACAGTATAAAACGTCCATGTGCAGACACTGAACCTCACATGTCCTCTACTCACTGATCTGCTTGAAGTCCGTCCTGTGCGAGTGCTTCATGACTGCTGGATCCAGCTGGTCCTCCTCACTGACAGCTCAGTGCCGAGGTGACCAAGGTACTCGTCCACATTCAAGTCCCGTCCCTGCTGCAGCTGCTCTCTCGCTCTCTGTCTCCCTGGCTTGTCTGCAGTATTCCTCCTCTGCCGTCTTACTCCATTTACAACTTGAACCCTCTCCAGCTCTCCTCTCTCTGTCTTTTTGCTCTGTTTCTCGCTCGCTCGGCCGTCCTTCCTCTCGCCTCTTTCCCTCATCAGCAAATACTCTTAACGTGCTCTTTCTCTTGCCTGGACGCACTCTTCCTCTCTCTCCTTCTGCCTCCCGCCCACTCTTCCCTGACACGGCACATAGTTCACAGCCATGCGCTAGAGTTAGGCCACACACACACACACACACACACACACACACACACACAGAGTTGTAGTTATAGACAGCCTATAGAAATAACCAATATTGGATAATAAATGACACGTTCCTCTTTCGTTATGAACAATAACGTCATCTTTCATTCACACACTGTTACTGGTATGAAACCACTTTGATTCCTCAGCAATAAACAAGCAGCAGTCCAGTCCAAGAACTTTCACATAAGTGTATTTTTAGCAATTCTATGGCCACGTAAACAATACCGTGATCCTCCAGACTTCCCTTCGCTACGACTCCCCGACATTTCTGCTGTCAATGGGTCTCAAATGCCGGCAGGCGAGAACAATGCAGCACGATGAGGGAAGACAAGAGAAAGTAACAAAACCGATATTGAGCTGCGAGGACGGCGGCGTATTACTGAGCTACCAACTTCCTGTTGGGCAGCGCAGTAAATTGTGTTATGAAGGAAATGAGCTCAAGAAAGGACTCAAACTCCCGTTTATATTTCACAGGGACGTGACGAAATCTGACCGGTCTGCAGTTGCTCTTTACATCAATTGCTCCAAGTTCTCCGGGTACGTTGGGTTTCTATACATGAAAGCCACAGTGAAACGGACTTAAACACATGCAAGGTAACATCACGGTGACGTTCTGGCTGTAACCCTCCTCTTCTGGAAGCCCTGGATGTCAAGTGCACTGGGCAGGCGTCTGGCTTCCAAAGACAAGCTCCACGAAACAAAAACAACTGCTTCTAATTACCGACACGTTGGACAATGATTTATGATTCTATGTTCAAGCAGCACACACACACAGACACACACCGAGGTGGTGCCATCGCTTTATGTCACCTCTTTAACATATTAATTTCCTTCGCTTGGCTCGTCCAGGTAACGATTGTTTCCAACAGCAGTATTCCTGTCAAAAGGTTTTTACCCTCCAAAACAAAAGCCTGTCGACCCGACCCGACGTCAACCCTGTTAGATATCATCAATCGCGCCGCGAACGCTCCTCCTGACCCGCCTCTGAAGGGAAAATGATTGCTATGCAACAGCAAGACGTAAGTCATTCACCTGCAAATGAGGCCTCGGAAATTCTTTCAAATCCCGCCTGTGGATGTGGCGTGTGGAGAGAGAAGCATTCAGCCTCCGACCACTCGAATTAGAACACTAAGAATGTACCGACGCTGACAAAGCCGTTATCCTGGTGACCCCTGGAAGCATTCGGTCCCGGAGCTCTTGACTTCCAGCCCTCGTTTCACCTTCAGATTTGCACTTAATATATTTACTTGAAATATCATTTTTTCAAGACAACTGTAAAAAAAAAAGAGAACTGATACCACTATGATGAGGAAGGAATAAGTACAATACTTCCTTTTAGTTCATCAGGAGACACAATATCTGGAGAGCTTTGGCTCAGTAAGAGAAACAGAAATCAGACTAGGAGTGTGTGTGTGTGTGTGTCTGTGTGCAGCCTGCTATATTTGTGAGGTCCGCCAGCTTTGCTGCGGAGGAAAATGCTGCAGCCTGCAGGTTTAACTGGAGGTTTTAAGGGTTGAGAATGAGTTTACGGTCGTGGAATAGAAGCAGGTTTACGTTCGGGGTCAGGCATTCGGTTGTGAAGGTTTCGCGTGAAGAGCTGGGGGACGCGTGATGTCGATGACGGGTACCCACAAGTGATGAAAAACAAAAACAAAAAGGTTGTACGAGTACGTGTGTGCCTATTAAATCTTAGCATTGCCAAGAATTCTAAACGGCGCGTAGAACAGAACACGGTGTCATGTTGAAGATATGCACTGTATGTGTGTGCGTGTGCATGCATGTGTGTGTGTGTGCTTGCATGCATGTGTATGGATGTTTGCTTGTCTGACCAAAATGTGACTTCTGCTATCACTATGATTAACAACGATGCAAGTCAGTGAGAAATAAATGAAGAAGTTTCTGTGTCTGTGTGTGTGTGTGTATGTATGTGTGCGTGTGTGTGTGTGTGTGTGCGTGTGTGTGTGTGTGTGTGTGTGTGTGTGTGTGTGTGTGTGTGTGCGCCTCCTTGATCTTGCCAGAGACAGCCTGTCCCCTGGCCCGCCGCCAGTGGAAATTAATGTCAGGATCGGCTTACATTTAAGTCATACGTAACATCATTGTAGATACGTTGGACAGTTACCAGCTGAGCAACTGACCGACGACCCATCTGACTGGATGATGATGATGATGATGATGATGATGAGTAACAGAGAGCAAGAAATCTGAGAGTGACGAGATGGGTTTATTTTATTTTATTTTATTGCCTCATTAAGCAAAAACGTCCAACAAGTTAGTTTCGAATGCCAAAACTGTTCTCAGGACATCAAAGGGGAGCAGCTAGCTGCGAGTTTCAGACAAGCGTTTGAGTTACGCTACTTGACAATATAAATAGTGCGACTGCAGAAAGTGTGTCTGCCCGCAGAGACTTGGCGATGCCGTGTGCACCCAAGAAACTCTGTTCAGGGCCGGATTCCTCTGTGATCTTTGGATGGTTTGCATGTTTTGGAAATCCTGCCGGCTCTCAGGTAACGTGACCAAGCGAAGATGATGCAAGCAAGATCCAAATAAAAGATACGGCCATATCACCGCTCGTATATGTACACGTGTTCTCTTTATACTCAATTAAATTAAGCAATCAATGGAAGCTTTTCAAAGGGGTGAAACAAGGATGTTTGATATGCATATAACCTCCCTTCAGATGTTAAGATATAACCAGGTGTGTGTGTGTGAGGTATCAAGAGGCCTTTTCTTCCTCCTGCATGTCTTACACCACTTCAGAATCGTGTGTGTGTGATTGAATAAGATAATAGAAGGGAAGAAAAGAAGAGAGTAAGAGGATAGAAATAAAGCGAGGGGATGTGAGATGGAACCATGACACCCACCTTTCACCACGACCTG
>CAAKHC010016728.1:33018-95435 GCA_901007825.1 Macroramphosus scolopax | reverse complement strand
TCTCCAATTAATATTCAGCTTAATTAATATGCAGCCAGCATCCCCCCCTCGTATCCCTCCACCGGCACAAGGACGGGTCTCCTGTTATCCCTCCGCCTCCCGAAAATCAGGAGGATGAAAATAAATACAAGCCTCTCCTCCTTTATCTCTCTTTGTCTCTGCTCCCTCGTTCTCTGGCTGAATCTCATGATAGGAGCAGATCACATCGCCTCTCCTTCCTGCCTCCATCTTTACATTCCTCTCATCTCACCATCGCTCTGGAGGTTTAAAATAATCGGATGCCAATCTCCATGCTTCTCTCTCTCTCTCTCTCTCTCTCTCTCTCTCTCTCTCTCTCTCTCTCTCTCACACACACACACACGTTGACACACACAGATTACACTAATACTGACACAGCAAAGCAGCACATGACCCTCAGGACATCACTGGAGTGATCAAACTTCACCCTATGAAACCACCTACCTGCTCCGGATGTCACGTCAACAAAGTGGGTGACTCATGAACACGGAGGAGAGTTACGACTCTGAACGGATAAACATTTACCTCAAGAGTTAGTGAAGACCAAAGCAGAGTTTACAGGAGAATGAACAGCCATCAGATCCTGACGTCTGCTGGAGGTCAACGTTGTGTTTACATCTTATTCTACTGCCCCCTAGTGGACAAACCAGATAATGCAAATGTCAATTGTATTTTACAACTAAAATCTAGTGTAACTTTGTGTAAATGTTTATACTCATTTTATTAAAAAAGAACAATGCAGCTCTTCTTCCTTTCATTAATGTCAAGCAGCTCTCCAGCATCTTTACAGCCAGTTCAAACACCACCCATTGATGTAACTGAGTAAAAGTCAGTGTAGTGAGATTGAAATAAATCCCAGTTTTTTTTTACAGATTTAAAAACTGCAGGAAAAAGAAAAACCCATTTTCCATTTGAGCCAAATCTTTCAATTAACTGTGCAACATCTTGTGCAAGCAGCACCCCTGCAGGTTTACATGGAGATCGCCTGAGAGCCCCCGCAGCACGTCTAACATCAGCTACTGTATCATGAGACCTCTCAGGGGTAAAGCAGCATAAGGAAGATAAAAATAGTTCCCTCTGTCTCCATCTCTCCACCTTCTATCTTCCCGATGTAACCGCTAATCCCAGTGTGGAGGACAGACGCTCCGGCTCGGGTTACAGCTGTTTGGCAAGCGTGGAGAAGAAATAGAAATAGAAGTATTAGAGAAAGGAGAGATAGAAGGAAGTCAAACGGAGGGAAAGGAAAGGAGAGAAGGGGCCAGACAGAGAGAGATGAAGGAAAGAAGATGCTTGGGTTAGAAAGAGAGAGTGAAGAAGAGCTGATGGAGGTTCATGTTTGGTTCCTGAATGACGAGGTGTTTAGTTGATGTATCTCCTCTCTGTCCAGGTCTGTCCTGCGTCCCTGTGCTGCCTCCTCGTCGGGGCTCCTTCTACGTGGAGACGGGTACGGGGGTGTCCATCGGCACCGTGTTGGCCTTCTGGTGCCGAGAGGGATACCAGCTGGTCGGGAGCGACAAGATCTACTGCAATGTCAGGAACGGGAAACCCCTGTGGAGCAACTACCTGCCTGTCTGTGAAGGTAAGAAGAATAAACAAGGATGCAACACACTGATTGTGACAGGATCAGGACACTTCTTGCATCTCAACACCTTTTCTTCACCGAGCAGCGATCCCCAGGCCGGAGGACCGCGGTTTGAGAGTGGCTGTGCTGGCTTCAGTGGTGAGTGGCATCGTCATCCTCGCCATGTCCCTGTCGTTCCTCATCTGCTGCCTGCAAGAGCGATCCGGCAGGGACAAAGCCAAGAAAGAGGGACGGAGCAGGTAGGACCGGAGGGACGTGACCCCTGATTGAATCCTTCAGTTACAACCACTTCTCGGGGGGTCCGCCGGGCTGACGATGTGCTCTCGTCCCCCAGACGCAGGGAGAAGCGCTCAGCTCGTCGCAGCGAGTGTTGGCTGGAGAGAGAGGAGGGCGAGTGGGAAGCCTTTCCTCCTCCCAAGATCTTCCATCTCTCCCAGAGGATGAACCCCCGTCTGGCCCCTGACAGCCCGCTGTACCTGACCGGAGGCCTCAGTGGGTACGAGAACAGAGGATATCAGAGGTAAACATCACTGACACACAGTGACGGTGGTTCTGTAGTTAACATGCACCCTGCAAGCTGATCCCTGTACTTGGCTGAAGATCATGTTTTTGTAGTTCAGTTCAGTGGCTCCCTAAAGCTGCTCATCTCGTTGCCAGGTTGTATCAGGGGCTTAGCAGTGTGGAGCGCCACTAAAATCCGTACCAGGCTTGTACTGTGTGTCCTGGGCCAGCAGACAGACTAACACACTATCGACTATACACACTACTATCCTTCTCTCCCGTACAGGAGTCAGGAGTCTCTGCTGAAGGCCTCCCTGCCGGGGGTTTACCGCTCCGAGTCCCAGCTGTACCCACACGTGGTCCTGCAGAGGGTCCTGCCCCCGACGGCACCCACCGCCCCTCCCGCTCCCTCCGCCCCGCTCTACCTTCATCTCCCGTCCACCTCCTCTGCCTCCACGCCGGCCCACGGAGCCGCCCACCCTCAGCATCATATGATGGGGCAGTACCCCACCCCGACGTACCCACCGAACCCCAACACGGCCGTGCCCGCCTTCCCCCACCCGGCTCCGATCTACCCCCACCCCGTTCCAAAGCCACAGCAGCCATGGCAGTAGCTTCGCCTTCCTTAAGATTGAAAGAAATGCAAAAGAAGCTGAAGATTTAAGGGACGCTGCACCTCCGTTTAGAGGTGACGTTTGGAGACATTGAAGTCTTTTCATACTTCTTCTCCCACACAAGGAGATGTGAGCAGACGTGAAGGAAGGCAACGAGTAGCCGGTGTAGACGCTCCCCCTCTTACTGCATGCTTGATGGACCTCAACAGGATCTGAACACGTTACTTCTTACCTTATCGAGCCGCTGATGCACTTTGAAGAAGAGGCGGAATATCTTCTGAAATGAAGAGAAGAGCCTCAAGTAGCCTGCAGACCAACGTTCTTCATCCATTGACCGTCTTTATGATTTCCACAATGGCCGCCATATGAAACCAAATTGTCCCTACCAGATGTAAGACAATACTTACTGAAGTGATGCAATACAAAGCTTCTAGTCACATGACAGCTCATTGGGTCGTGGTACCTTCAGGTACCAGGACCTCCAGTAGGAGAAGACGGAGTGAGGGCAGGAGGGATTTCTGGGTCGGTGAGATGCGGCTGCTACATTTCCTGCAGCTTGTACGACTTTAATAACACAGTGACTCTTTTACATCGATTCCTTTCCTCCGCTACAAAATTCCCTCTGTATATTTGTATCGATCTGTTTTGGTGGAATTCACTCCGTCACATAATTATTTCTAACAAAAGCGTGTCTCATGGTTTGAAGAACATGTCGACATGACTGAAATACTGAGTGGGAGTCGGACCTGCAGGCGACGTCAGGTCAGTGACCAACCACAGGAAGTCGCCCCGTATTGATTGTGTGGTTGATATTTGTACAACTTACATGTTGTAAGAACTGGACGGTTTTATTTGCTTTGTTCTTTATGCAAACACGTGTAAAATGTGATGGAGGAGGAGATGGATGACAGAACTCGAGTTAACTTGAATTCTGGAGACGTCTGCTGCGGTTCTGCAGCTTTGAAGTTCCCCAAGATGATTGATCCTATATCTTTGTCTGTATCTGCATTATGAAATCATACATTTACTGTTGCTTTAGTCCCTCTACAGTAGCGGTGTGGCTTGTTTTTTTTATTTATAATAGTAGGACTGAAGTAGCCACACTAATGAATCTGCACTTTACAATGTTTGGAGCGGGGATGACAGCTTGGACTGGACGTCCTAGACATGCATTGATGGTAAACTATCTGATGTAAACTAATATGACTGCAATAAAAACAGAGATTTTTGTGTAGCTCACCTCGTGTCTCATTGCTCGGCGAGTTCCATTTCTGACAGACGGAAGGGAGAAGAGGGGGGTGGATGAATGAGGAAGACGAGGTGGACAGGAAATGTGCAGGGAGACGGGCCTGATTCATCATCATGTCACTACGGCGTAAAATTACCTGCACGGCCACTCTGACATATGAGGAATGATCCGGCCGTTTGTCTGGACGTGACTGACAGCAGGTACATGACGTCCCTTCACCTCCCTGACCTTCTGAGCTGTGAAGAACAGACACCAGGTAGGTGAGTAGGTGTGACCACAAGCACGCTCCGCACCGCAGGGGAAGACTGGCAGTAAAATCAGGCGGCCACCCGACTGAATCCAATGGAAATCTGGCCATCTGTGAAGTTATATACACCACACACCTCTTTGCATTTAAAGGGGCGAACAATCAACACTAAACACCTGCTCATTTGTTTAGGCTGAAAGAAAACATGAGCAGACCAAAGGCTGACAGGCTGGAAGAGACGGGAGAGACACAAAGAGGTAATTCTACACTTCAGTACTACAGCTCTGGATGATTTATTACGATATTAATTATTGATTAAGGTAATAAAATTGAAGATTTTGCATATCGGGTAAATCATTTCCTTTAAGGACGACCGAGCAGAACTGGAAGATTTTTGTGATCCAGGTGCTGAATTGGGAATCGCAACCGACGAAGACTTTTATCTTGCAGCGTTGTTAAACACCGACACCGATGTTTGTATGTAAAGAGGATTCTGTTCTGTTTACTAGTGATGTGCACAAAGCTGTTTTAAAAAACCTGCAAAACAGAAGGAGACATGTTTATATATTGTACCTGCTCATCTGAAGCTGCATGTACAGGTACAGGGGTCTTGAGTGATGTATATAAATACATATATTTAAACTACAATTCTCAATTGATGATCGCTGTCTTTGCAGGATCCAATGAAGAGCGTGGAGATCGCCAGCATGGCTTCCAAGACGACTTCCAATCCACAAGAGAAGGATATTGATAAGGTCCTCATGGAATGTGACTCAACGGACTGGCGGTATATCTTGTTCTACGCTGATATTGTCTTCCTGATTCTGGGGGTGTTGGCCAACGCTACCGTGCTTTGTTTATTTCTCAGGGAAATAAAATCACTCTCAACCTCAAAGGTGGGTTTAGTGCTCTGAACCCGTCCACAGTTCATATTAGGCCACTGAGCACAGTTCACCTATGAATCATACCTTTAAGTTGAGGTGCAGTGCATCATGGTCCATCTGAAATCAGTCATTCATTCATTATGTTGGGTGATGCAGACATCTTTATGTACATCGAGTGAGAGTCCTGATTCCAGCTTGAACAAAGCAAATCTCCTTCACTCCTTCCATCAACTCTAAAATCAATGAACCTGTCTCCTCTTATATCGTAACCTTGTCTCCATGTCTGAATCTTTGTGTTCCAGGTCCTCGGTATGAACCTTGTTGTGATGGACCTCGTCTACCTGTCCATGAAGCCTTTCAGCCTGTATTTTAGAATTGTGGCTAAAGTGGGCAACAACAGTGATTCAGGTGAACAAGGCCCAGAGACTGAAGCTGAACATTGTCAGGTTATGTTAGAGCATCGAAGATGAGGAGAACCGTCACCATGTGTACACGGAAGACTCAATGTAATTTATTCTGGTTCTTAATACAACTCTGACACACGCTGGCTCAGGGACTGTATAAAAGAGCCGGACTACCTCTTCCAGGCTGAAAACTGAAGTGCCTCAAAGCTGTATTCTTTCAAACGGTCAGCAGGGGGCGACTCCACTGGGTGCAAAAACTTCAACTGTACAATTGTGGTTTCATGTCTTCCTCACACAAGACGTTTTATTTGTAATTGACGTAAATGAGACGATGAAAAAGGATCAACTTTAGAGGCTAACTTGTAAGAGAGAGAAAGGTAAATTGGAGGTGAGGCAGGGAGGGGCAAGTAGGACATTGTGTTGCTGGAAAAAACACATCAAGTCAACTGCCCGAGACATTTCGTTTTGCTTCATTGTCAGTTCATGTCATCGTTCTTTTAATCTTAAAATATTTCTTGACTGTTAAATTACTAACCCGTTCAACAGACGTTTCAGGCTCCGCCCCCCAGGGTACCGGTGTTGATAGGCGAATCGATGACGGAAATGACGTCTTCAGCATGTTCAACCTGATCGGCTGTCCCTTGCTCTTGGCCTGTATGTGCGTGGAACGCTACCTGGCGGTGGTCAGGCCCGTGCTGTACCTGAGACTGAGGAAGAAGGAGTACCACGTGGCTGTTTCCGGGGTGTGGATGCTCACCTTGTTCTTCTGCATGACTACAGGTCAGCGACAAAACTCAAAGTAACAAATTGGATACAAGTTGATCTCTTGACACAAGTTCTTATTTATGGGATACGTGAATTTCAGAACCAAACTTAAAGTAGAATTTTATTCTTATATTTTTTGTTTTTTTTGACAGGCCTAGTAAATAATTTAGTTATCATGATGATTCCCGTTTCCATCATCATCACCTGCCTCTTCTTCATAATGCTCCTCTGCCTCGGGGGGGCTGTCTGGTCCCTGCGGCAGGAGAGCCCCGCCCTCTCTACACATGGTACCCCAACCCGCTCCGAGTCGCCCCTGAAGAGACGTGCAGTGGAAAACTTGTTGTTTGTCGTGGTGTCTACAGTGTTGTCGTACCTCCCAGTGCTGTTCCTGGTTCCCGTACTTATCTTCATGGTGTATTGGAATGCAACCAGTAATCAGGGGTGGTGCAATGCTTTTGAAGCATGTCTGTTATTCCCCAGGTTTGGTGTGCTCATAGGTCCCCTGTTTTACCTCTCCATGGCAAGAAAGATGTGCTGCCTCAAAGGGACAGAAGGATGAGTAACACATGAAGTATTGCATCATCAGCAGCGATATAAATCAGTCGGTTTTATAACCTGGAATATTGTAAACAATCATTAAACAAGTAAATCAAGTTTGAAATCTGTGTTTTGTGCATCTTGCAGCATAATACAACTCAGAATAGGTAAAGTATTGATATGATCCTTTTGTAAACTTCACTCATACATATGTTAAAGGTCCTATATGTTCCTGTCAGGTTACCAGAGTCCGTCCAGCTTCATGTGATGACCTCTCCTTGTGCCCCGGTGGTCCCGGACCAGAACTGGCTTAAGCTCACAATCCCCAAATAGACTTTACCTCAGGTTGTGTTACTTGTTGGATGTTCTGCCAACTGTCACCGCCTTCAATCAGCCCCGTCCCCCTGGGGAGTCGCTCGTTCCTGACCTGTCCTCTGCTCACTGAGGTTATCATGACTTTGGGAGGTCTTAAGTAAACAGGTGGTCCTCGCCTTGACCCCTCATCGGCTGTAGGAACGCTTCCTGGAGCTCCTCTGGCTTTGTGTTTATTCTACGATGCTTTGAAGGGCCCGGTGAAGAACAACTGGTCGTCTGGATATAAACAACCAGGGCGACCGGAAATCCTTACAAAGCTTCTGCAGGATGACAGCACACATTAGGAACAATATGGAAAGCCGCTTGCCTCTTCTATAAAGTTTAATACTTTATTATGACTATATTCCTCTTCATCTTTCTTTCTTTCTTTCCACCCACCAGCAATGATTTAATGAGAGGAGACATGAGAAGAAGCCCGTGCAGACCCTTGTTTAAATCACCCTCCAGACAAAAATGTGTTTTTCGTCTTGTTGCTACAGTTGAATGTTTGAAGTTCACTTTGCTAATTAGTTGTTCTTACGACTCCGGTGCACAAACACGGAGAATCGGCTCCAAAAAGGAAGTAAATTACTGAAAAAGTGTTTTTAATCTTACAGACTTCAAACCCCATTCCATGTTACAGCAGATACACCAACAACAGTTTACACATACATATATTAGATATACATATACATACATTTTGTCTTTTGATAGCAGGGCATATTCAATATGCTTTAGTGTCCTTTTATAAAACGACACTGATGGCGACAGCAATAATACCCAGCACCAACACTTTCACTTTTGAAGCAACAGAGAGCGCACAACGGTTGATTTACATGAAACCACATTCATAACAACATGTGTTCAAGGCAACACCATCACATTAAGATTTCAAGATTAGAGGAACCAGTGATATAACCAGAGTGTGCTGTTCAAAGGCCGGTCACTGGGTTGAAAAGAAAACTCCACCCTGGCATGCTCGTACACTGCGAGTCAGTCTACGGTACATTCTGTGGGATCAAAACTTCGTCTCAGCACACAAGCCCCAGATAGATTTCATTAACCTGTTGGATGGGAAATAGGGAGAAAACAAGTGTGACTTCAGTCTATAATGTGGCTCCTCAAGTCTCAACCTGTCTGGCCTTTTTCAGATAATGTGGGTGTGGAAATACGTCTCAATGCTCTGCCTCTTTAAAACAATTTATTTACTTTTTTTTTTTTTTTTTTTTTTTTTTTTAAATTGCACCTCAAAAACTCCAAAAAATGACGAACAAGTGAAAATATCTTGAAATGAAATATCCCTGTATCTCTATAAATTTGTACGATTTTGAGTTTGTTCAGTTACAGTAACACCAAAAGATACTTAGGTTATTCTAAAGTGCATAATAATTGTATTGTCATTCCTTGGGTTGTCTGAAATTGGTAAGTTGGGCAATAGTTGGGCAAAAGCTTTGTAAACAATGTGGAGATGTTACAGGGTGGAGTTTTCCTTCGCAAAAAGGCTGTTGTGGTAACGGGACATTCAGAAACACACCGACTGTATAAAGTAAGTGATATAGCCTCCAGGTCTGCACCAGTTAGGTGTCTTACTGGTGCAGTATTCCTTATAGCCAGCAGGGGGCGACTTTGCTGGTTGCAAGAAGAAAGATTGTATAGAAGTCTGAGAGAAAATATCCTTATTCATCACTTCTTGTCCAAATATGGTCGCATATGGCGCCAAAAAACAAAGATGGTGGCGGCTAAACTCAAGGCTTTCAAATTGGTAGTCCTATTAGCTGATATCATAGCGGCTATATCCATTTATTTTATACAGTTTAAGGAATCACATGGCTTCCAATATTATTAACTCCGTCAAAACACAAATAATATGGCTATTTTTTTAATAGTATGAAAGGAGGGCTGACGTAAGACTTGCCAACAATCGAAATTATAATTTCCTCCAAAAAACAAGTTGACTGCTCCCTTGTGACACCGTCAACATTCAAGACACCATCAAGTGTGGAGCTTCCGTATGTTCCTAATTTACCGTGAAGTACCTTCACAGAACTGCTTGGAGTAGAGTAAGTATGTGATATGCATACTAGGGCTCAGTCCTTCAGTGAATATTCAATATAAAAGAGGGATTCCACTCCACTAAAAGAGTTTTTATTTACTAATTTCTTTATGATTTTCACTAACAGGCTGTTCTGACATTCCGGTGTTGGGGGGAGATTTCTCTAAATTCTAGATGTCTGCGTAACGCCGCCAAGTTATGGTCACATTTAAAATGCACACCAGTCGATAGTGGAACCTTGACGTCCTCTGTTTTGTGGAAGCTTACGTCTATTTTCTTTTCTATTTAATGTCACGTCAGTTTCCCATTCTGTGAGCTGTAAACATGAGACAATATTCAAGCATTAGTTTAAACACTCTCATGGTAAACCTTCCTCCATGAGACACAATTTCTCGGTAATAGTCGATAGCTTTTGTGAGCTAGCTGGTAAAACTGGTAACAGATGTCAGTCAGTAAAACGTGGTCCGCAGCACATGTTGTTGAACTTAGCTGAGCTTGTGTTTTCTGATCATATGAAGAGTAGGAAAGCTGCTTGACCAGCTAGGTAACAGTTCTGCACGATGGCTGCGGTCTGCTGACGGAATCAGACTGTCTGCAATTAATTCTCAACACAGACATTATTAGTATCAGACAGACTTTCTGAAGAGGTTAGTAATGACACTTAATGTTGTAGATGACCAGGACCACCAGTGGTGTTTGGGTGGATCTCCATGATCAATGTCTTGCCAATACTTAAACACCATCAGCAGAAACAGAAATTCAAATTTGAATGGCGATGTTATAAAAACATGTACGTCCTCACTGGGTACTGTAACTTTCACAAGTGTCAAAGGTTTTGGGAATTTCTTTAGCAGCACTGCACGCAGCAGGAGTCGGACTCTCCTCCGGAGCTTGGTCACCCACAGAGGGCAGGATGAAGATTTCTTTGTGCTGTCGAAGGTCTTGGTTTAAGTGCCTATTGGGATGTGTCAGTGAGGAAGACACTGAATCACCACAGGCTCCCGGGACACTTTAACCTCACTTACCTTTAGGCGAAAAGCCAGGGGGACAAAAAGGTAATCACAGTCATCATACTGTATTACCGTATATCCTGGTGGCTTCCTCATTGTGACATGTTGAGGCCTTTGGTGCATCTCCAGTGGGCTCAATTGTGCGAGGCCGGATCAGTCAATCACCGAGTGAACAACTGAGTGCCCAAGTTCTCAGAAAAACATCAAGAAAAACTACACATGTGAGAGGAGCTGTACCCCAGCTAGAAAGGCCATTGTAGGTCCTCAAAGTCCCCTGATTGACCCATGTTGACATCCGTCTCCAGCAAGCTCATGATGACCGCCATGGCTGCTTCATCGCTGCTGAAGCTGCTCAGGCCTGGGACCACCATGCTGTCCAAGTCCAGCTGGGACGACTCGCCTGAGGGAGACAGAAACCAAACTACAGCTTCAGGAATACTTACTGTGAGCTCAGACAGGAAATTAAATTTAATGTATCGCTGACCCCTGGACATCTTGTGTTTATCCACCCCAAACAACCAATGTACCAACTGTACTAACACATGAATGCAGATTGAAGAGCTGGTTTGGGAGAATGCAATTCAACCAATGTGTTTTGCCTCTTTTGCTCTCCACATAGTCAGTTTACCTGCAACTGGAACTGAAGCCTGCTCGTATGTGATTGGTCAACACTACTACAGAAACTGGAATGCAGTCTCTTACCGACAGATTCTGCATTCATATGCAGATATCTGTTTATGGAGATTACTGATTTGTAAAGAAAGGTCAAACGGGGGACATCAGGTCGGCAAGTCGTGAGTCGATCCTCCTCAATATCTGGTTTACTACACTTAACCTCGTCAGCGCCCAAGCTGCTTGACACAGTCGCACTAAATGAGATTTCAGGTGCTATGAGGGAAATTGGTTTGGAGGCGGTTTGCCATCTCGTTTTTCCTGCCCTGTCTTCCTCCTCAGCACACTTTGAAATATATCCCATTACCCTGGCGTGCTATGTCTGGGTCAGCTCAGGCTTGCAAATCGTTTCGGTTTTGTGCGACAATGATGCCGCCATCAGCATAATAAATAACAGCCGCTCCTCCTCTCCAGACGTTATACTATTCACATGATGTATCGCTCGGGTCTCTAACAGCAACAATTTATCACCACAGGTCACATGAATGTCATAGTTGACTCTTGTCCTGGTTTAACTTCCCAAGTATTCAAAATCCTTCACCCGGATGTCAGTCAAGCTCCAACAGACCATCCATCATGTTCAAAGGGTTTAGATACGTCGACCATAAACTCATACGACACTGCTTGGAAGTCTCCTGCCACAGTCCACCTGCCATATCATCCCAGCGTCACTTGTGATTTCATTTGTCAAACCTTTTATCGGTCTTTTAAATGTTTCTAAGGGGTGGAGAGTTCACCACTTCATCTAAGTCAGTGAAATCTGAGGGAGCAGCCTTCACCCAAATCTTCATTTTTGTCATCCATGGAAAACCTCTCTTCATCTTGGGAGTGTTATTAGTTTTCAATTGATCTCTCACCAACAGACGGAGCTGTAAGACTCTTAATTATAAAACAGTGGCACTCAGGGACTTGTAATTGCATCTCATACGATCACACAGCCCTTTATTGTTTAATGAGAACATTGTTTCACATGTTCAGAGCTGCAGATGTCAAAGGGGGACTGCAAGGAGGAGAAATAATCTGGTTTTTGGAATTTTATCCATAATTTGTTTATAAACATTTTCATTGACAATACCCTATATTCTGCTCGTAACTTAAAACCACTAGATGGAAGTGTTTCAGAGTATTTCTGGACAGTTCTGCTTGCAGCACATTTATGTTTGTACTCTCTGTATCATTTAATGATCAAGGCAGCTGCGTCGAGGTTAGAGCTGATGGTGCACTGAGGAAGACTTTAGGCTGAAGGATTTGTGTTGCTTTTATTCCTCCTTAAATAATGCTCACAGTACCTGTACTTGCAGAAAGCGCACCGCTGGGGTCCCCTGCGGTCTTTGTTTCAGACTGAGAGTGTGATGAACTGCCTGCTGCCTCCTCGGTGCTGGGCGGCTGCAACAAGACACATTGTACGTGAAACATTGCTCAGGGCCTCTTGTTTTACATTAATACACTAGGTTAGGTAGGCAGTGGGTCCAGATCAGTTTTCCTTAATTGATAATTCTTACATTTGACGTTCAGGCTTACAAGGACAGAAGGACATGTGAATATACAGTGGCGGGAACATAAATCAGATTCTATATCTGCTGTAAATAAGTGTATATGTATAATGTCCTGTGTTATGTGCAACTGCATCACCGAAATAAGCACAAATAAAAAGAAACTAAAAACTAAATATGAAATACTAGTCGTTTACATGAATTCCATAGTTTGCATGCACGCAAATAAACTTCACTGTAGCTGCCATTACGCAACAAAATGAGTGTTATTTCCTCCAAGTAAAAGAGCTGTAATCACTGAGAAGTCACTCACACTCCTGCTGGTTTGTGGGGAAACCATCGGACACTTTTCCAGAGCCGAGCCAAAAGGACTGGAAACCTCGCTTGATGGAGAGGAGTTCATCCTGTACACATACGGGTTAGTTGTCTTATGACATCTTATGACATCTCTCTCCCTCTTTCCTCAGCTACTCGATCCATATGAATGAAGGTGTTACGTCATGAATATTAAGTATGAAAGCTTCACCCAGTTGGAGGTGTTTGTAATTAACTGTTTCTATGTCGTGAGTATACAAACATATTACACCTGTAAGAGTCGATGAGCTCATTTGCAATCTGGGTCCCTATGCTGCCTGCGTAGATCATCGTGTCGACACCACTTGTGAGGCCCAGAATTATGGGTAATTGCTTTGTGTCGTCTGTGGAGGAAGAAAGAGAATGAAAGCAATTAAATGCACATCAGTATGAAACACTGTCAAACAAACGCCTTTATAAATATACGGGATGTATTTCCTACCCTGAAGTGCCTTTGAGATGCCTGCCTCTTCGTCATCTTTTGTGGGACCAGGCCCCCTGCTGGTGCAAATACATATTCATGCTACTATTCAATCATTTCCAAGCTATACAAGTTATTTTAAAGCTGTGTTACGGCAGCATGAAGCAACACAGTAAAGTACATAAAGCAAGAGCAACATTAGGCTGACATCAATTGGGAATATTAAGATCGGAATCCATATGGCTTTTTACCACTATAGATGTGGTTGATGAGTCTCGTCACCTGCCAGCACCTTGTCATTATGAATGTGAACTGTCTAGAGGCAAATCCTATCTGAGCAAAGAAATTAAACTGATCTACGTGACTTGTAATGTGAAAACAGCCTAACTTCCTCCATCTGGTAATAACACTATCTGAACAGCTCTTTGACCACGTTTGATTGGATGTAAGGATACTTACGAGATAACCCTGTTTAAAGACACGATGAAGTCTACTTCTTTGGTCCATGGGTTTGTAAAAGTAAACCACTGGCTTTGGAGTGAAACATAGGAGCCGTGTTTGGACTTGAACTTGTAGCACTGCGTCTCGACCTTCTCTTTGCTGTGAAGAACTGTCGAGGTTGGACACAAGTGTGAAAGGATTTAAAAACAGGGGAACATCACGCAGCTGAAAACTGTCCGACTGTTCATCGGTCAACAAACAAAGCAAGAATGTTTTATAAATGTGGATTTATTTCAGGTTACAATTATCTCATCTGGTTTAAATAGATAACATTAAGTTTGCCAGCATTTGTGGCTTTGCTCCATCACCTTGCCTGTGTTTCTCTGCGAGGTGCTGCAAGTCGTCGTGGTGGAAGTACTCATAACACGAGGTGCCGAGAACTTCTTGCGGCAAATAACCGATGACTGACGTTGCCCTGGAAGAGAGAAGGAACAGGGAGATTGGTTTTACCTGTTTTCAGTCCCGCCCTCGGTGTCTCTAAGGATTGTGACCGGCAAACATGAATGAGTGAACATGGTTTGAAGGCGAGCCTTGAACATCTCCACATGTAACATTCATCAGTCACACATATTGGAAATTTGATCAAATAGCTCACTATACTTAGGTGGTGAAATTACTTCCCAAAAAATGAGAAGGTATTTTCAAGTGATGCCATCAAGATGCACAGCTCCTTCTGAGAAATAATGGCAAACACAAAAAGGATTACCCCCACTGACAGTGAACTAACAAACTCGTGCCGAGTGCTCAGAGGCCTCCTCACCATGACACGCCCCTTTCACTTTCTCAGAGGGAACTCTGCGTTCCCTAAGAAACTCACGGCGAAAAAGGTAAATGGTGCTTCTGCAGGTAGGTAGAATCAGAGAAACTCACTGTTGGTCTACAAAAGTGAACTTGCCGTCGATCGTACAGCGGGTGACAAACTCAAGGGGCTTGGTTTTGATGTCTTTGGGGGTCTGGTGGGATGTGTGGGCTTGGATGCGGCACATGGTCACCAGGCAGGTAAGGTTAGAGGCTTCCTTCTCGGCGTCACCCTCCGAGTCCGTCTGACTGCTCGGCCAGCTGCGCATGTATCCAGTGCAGTGGAGGGTACAGTACCGGGACGTGTCTGTGGGCAGAAAACATTTTAATAAAAATCAATGAAAAGGTGCAATTACTCACACTCACTCAGAATCACCACTTCCTTTCATTTGAGCCGATTAAATAAATGACAACTTGATTACTGTGAGGGTATTTTAAAAAGGAAAAGTGTGTTATGGAGAATATCACAATCACCGCTTCCCCTTGCGTATTTATTCTGTAGTTTAGTTGCTGAGGTTTACCGCTGAGTCGCGACACATCTCCTGTTTCTGTCATCACAATTAGAGTCACAATTTGTGGCGTTTTCAGCAGATCCTTACTTTGTGGTTATACAACGGTGAAACACTGACCTACTTCCACCGTGAAATCAGAAGGACCCACATTGTGCGAAGGTAGGAAAAGACAACAGCCATAAAAAAAGATAAAAGCCATAAAATAACGCACATTTTTTTTATGTCTACGATGAGCATTGTCCCGACTTCCACTCAAACCCAGTGAACTTTGGTTAACAGGTGGGGGAAAGAAGGAGGGGGGGGACTACAATCCTCTCTCCAGTCTTCTATCAAACTGATCCAGATCTGATCATTTCTTTGTTTCTTCCTCGTCAGCCTGTCTGGAGGCGTCAGACACTTTCCACTGCTTTTTTTTTTTTTTGTTTTCCACTGGCTACCTCAACACTGACCTCATTGCCAAGAAGCACATTTAAATATAATATTGCTGCTTGTATTCCTGCTCAGCTACTTGGGCAGAAGTGCCCTGCAGGTCCAGGACTACGTATGACTGTAGAGTTAATTAGGTAAATTATTTCCAGGAAGGAAAATGCAATTTGGCCGATTCCCAGTAGCTAAATGACCTCAAGTGATTGCAGGGAGGAGAGAACAGAATTTAATAATCCTAAATAGATTTTAACCAGCAGAACTGTGGATGAGAGATGTCCCTGTTTTATTTATATTCTCTCTATGAACAGGCTGTAGATTCTATGGATCAATCAGTAATCCCCGTTTAATCTATATGATAAAACTGGTAGTGGGAAACATCCAAAATGACTGTCAGTCACTGACTTTTACAGATTTTAGTGCTCAACATGCCACTTGTTGCATTTTCCTCAGCAACACATCCCATCAATCTGGTGTCCTAAGTAAAGTTTTACTGATATTAATCTGGGCGGACTGATTTGGTTATCGAAAAAGCACAAAAGTAGCAACCTCCCACTTTTATGGGCGTAGTTCAGACTGAACACTGATGTCAGATTGTATCAGCTGACCAGCATTAGCATGATTTACAATCTCTGGCTCAATCACCAGCTAGCTGTGCAGCTATCAGCTGATTATACAAACCCAATCATATTAACGCAGGCATGCAATGTGTGAGGAGCAGCTGGTTCCTTAAGTGTTTTGCTTATTATGTAGTTTTAAATAACTGAAATTCATTTGATAGAAACATGTCTCGTCCCTCGCGTCATGCAAACAGGTTTTTACATACTACAATACCCATGAGCCTCTCCCATTGTAATATGGAAAGAGTCAGTCACAGGAGTGTTTATTGAAGGAGGCAGCAGGATCCTTTTTGCTTGTAGCAGACAACAGTATTGCACTGTCATGACATCACCAAGGCTGGCCAGAGAATGTGCTCTGTAAACCTCATAGCCTGAAATCCAAACTAACCCACCTTTCTTTTTGGACAAACTGGGCAGTGAGGCTTTGTCCTTGTGCTTCCCTGCCCCCCGATTGTGCTTCATGCGGCAGAAGAAGGATCGCCTTGCTCCGGTGGTCAAGTGGGGCGCCAAAACAGGAACATCGGCTTGCACCTGAACCCCAGCTGCACACAAACAAACAGCACTTTTTGTTAAGTTTATCAAATTTCAGTTTGCTCCCAGTTCGATCTGATGCCTTGAACTCTTCCACATATGGTTGCAAGATTAATTTCAGTTAAATCTCAAAACTTACAGGGCAAGAGACTTACTTGCAGCATCTATGAGGCGTTGGCGAGGGTATAACTCAGAGGATGACAGCTGTTCCTTTATCTTGTTAATGTCTTTAGGGTGGATGAAATCAAATAAACTTTGCCCCGTCAGCTCCACCTGTGAACACAGATGATGTAATCAGTTTATTCTTCTTGTTCCAAACAGTTCCCCATCATTTGTTTAGTTATCATACAGGATAGTGTCTGTACGTCGAGCAGTGGAGCAAAAGAGTTGCTACAGCATGTAGTAATGGTTTAGCGGTAAGCCCCCAAATGACACATGCCGCCTGGTCGACGTGGAGTCATATTTCTGTAGAAGCTTTACGTCTCTCCTAATCCTCATCCCTCTCTGCTGGCCTACAGTAAAGCTGGAAAATGTGGTCAGAAATGTAGAGCGGGTGTGAATAACATTCAAGCTGTCGAACAAAAAAGGCATCTCGAGCACTGCAGAACATTTTGTCAGGACAGATGGGATCATGATCGAACCTTCATCAGAACAAAAAGAAAATGTTTCATGTGTTTGTTTCTTCTCAAAATATTCAGACTAACACAAGTGTGTGTCAACAAAGACTTGATTCAGCACAAACTGAGAATGCTGATATCAGACACATAGGTGAAGTCAAAAACATGACTGCATAAAAATAAATTGTTAGTTAATTGAATGCAATTACATTTTCTAATTGTATATTTTGCCCTTTACTCTTTGTTCAGTGAGTTCAACTGAGCAAGTAGTCAAAAGCTAAAGCTAGCTTAACTGAAAACTTTAAACAATGTTAGCTTAGCCTGTGGTGGCTAATCCTTTAATTTAGCAAACAGTGTGTGACTAACTTTCTTCAGTGAGAGTGGTTTAAGCATTTCGGGAGGAACACTAATGTTAAATATAAAATTGTATATTTTTCACTTTAATCTCAGTTCAGTGAGTTGTACTATTGTTCAAGTAGTCAAAAGCTAAAGCTAGCTTAACTGAAAACTTTAAACAATGTTAGCTTAGCCTGTGGTGGCTAATCCTTTCCTTTAGCAAAGTTTTTGAATAACTTTCTCTAGCGAGAGTAGCTTGTCATTTCTAAGTAATTTTGTCGACGTTAGCAGAGCACAAGAAAGTCAGTTAAGTGCTCCTAAACTTGAACCCACCCGGCTGAAGTTTAGGATCTTGGAGACGGACTCTGAGATGAAGAGGATTTTCGCCCGGTCACAGCTGACAACTAACAGGAAACCATCCGCAGCCTGGTAATAGATACGTTGATAGATTAATAGACACATAGCTGTATGGATGAATTGATGACTGTCTACGTTTGCACAGGAGGACCGACCCTGAGCAGAAGGTGCCTGAGGTCATCATGAGGTAGGATTGAAGGCTTGTAGGTGGTATCGGCAAATGCGCTGCTCGTCCCGGCTGGAAACAGAAGAAACAAGCTTTTAGATTAACAGGAAAATACAATGTAAGGAACCACATGGGTGAGGACCTACCTTTAAGGGCTTTCAGGTGGTGTACAGCCTTCCTCAGCACAGTCAGCTTGTCAAGTTTGCGAGCCATGGGCTGACAGGCGGGGATAATGGCAGACAGCTCATCGATGAGGGTGTTCATTTTATCCCTCCGCCGCTTCTCAATCTGCCGGTGAGGTTCCCTGTGGGTGCAGTTAGTTATCACATCCGGTCTATACTTATCAGCAGCTGACTGATCACAGCAATTTCATGTAAAAAAAAATAAATAAAAATACCTGAAGCATTTCACTTTGATTTGGTGATCTTCTCCTTCAGACCTGCAAAAGAACCAAAAATCAAATTCAGATTATTGTATTCTTTGGTCTCTTAAAATGTTGTGTACTATAATCCTGAGAGGTCAGTGCACCTGCTGAGGTCTTCATCCATTTCGAGGTTGAGGCTTTGCCTGGAAGATCAAACGGGCAAAATCATGAGATTTTTTAAATTAAATACTAATGCACTTACTTTATGTACAGTGGAGTGATTTGATTAATTCATTAGCTCATTGTATCATATAATAGATGTCTGACCTTTCTGACCTCTCCTCCAACTCTCCCTTTCGTTTCCTTGGCAGCTCGACAGCTTGTAGCGAGGAGCCTGCTTGGTTCGGGCCTCCGTCCTCTGCATTGGAATCTGATGCATGGATACAGCAACAGTCAACCATCACAAAGGTATGATAACTTTTTTTGCTCCATTTTTGCTCTATGAATAATTCAACAGGAGAGAATGAAGACTGCTGCTGGACTTTCATGTGCATAACGAACAACGTAAAGAAATAGATGATCTAGAAGCTAGTGAAGCTGAGGGTACTTATCAAGTGCAAACTCTTTGAAACACCGAAAAACAGCTGATTGGTTGAACTTAGATATTTATATTTCAAAGAAGAGGTGAATGAAAAGACGGGAAATGAACATTCACACAAAACAGCAGGACACCTGGATTGAATACAAATAGTGAACAAAGAAAACTGCACCTTCATGTGTGAGAGGTCTTTTACTGTTGGAGGCGTTCGCTAGACATCCTTATTATATTTGAACCATTTTATTTGAAAGAGAGCGGTGATTATATTCAAATGACATATGATTGACTCGGACATTTTCGTGGTATCCGGCCAACTATTACAGTTCATTATACATCCCGTTTCTTTTATGTATTCATTTTTATTCGTAATAAATGACGGTTTGAAGCACTTACGATTCATATCAAGTAATCACAGATTTGTTGGAACCTTTTTGATTTAGGCATTCGTCGATATTCATACATATTCATACCTCTGAACCTAAGTCAGAAGAGTAAATCAATCAGTGTTGGAAGTCATGCGTGTCCTCAGATGCACAGCTTTCTTTGGTGAGCAACAATCAGCATGACTCAATATGTTTGGTGTGGTGGGCGGCACTTATTTTTAAAAGGCTAATATCTCACTCAGGAATGCTTTTAAAGCAGAAGTCTGACCCACGCATGCCAAAAACATTTGTGAGAGCAGCGCCGTTAGAATTCTTTGTCCTCTCGTTTCTGTTTGGCCTCGTGCCAAGCCAACACCCACACACACACGCACACACAAACACACATATTGTTGCCGCACTAGCTGGAGACTGCCGTTGAACGAGGCCAAACAGACAAGCATCCTGGGAGTTAGTCAGCCTCAAAGGCACGTGAAGGTAAACTGGGTTTGGGATGTCACGTAACCCAAAGCTTATATAACTCTGTAGCACTGACCTACTTCCCTCTCAGGACTCTTAAAATTGTGCCATCCTTTTGGGAAAAGAAGAGTTGATAGAAGTGAGGAAAGCTTTCAATGTGACTGTTGACCAAGACTGACCCATATTCTCCTGCTGCTCAGCTGGACTCTCACTCAAGCAAAAAAAAAAACGTATTCATACTCATGATAATGCTTTAATAATTTATCCAGATGTTTCCGGCTCGCTTCATATAAAGGCAGAGATTCAGTTACTGTATTCATCAAGCTCTAAAGCTCATTTAAAGAATCCTAGAAGAAAACCTTGAAGTTAATCTGCAGGAAGAGAGGAGTCTGATGACATGCAGATCTTATTCACAGATGCAAAATGCAAACTCAACACATAAAGCTCCTGAAAGCAGCATGTCTCCATTTGACCAGTGCTGGGTCTTTAATGACATCGCTGTTTCTGATCTCTCCGGAGTTTAGTGGGTCATCACTGACGCAGAAGTGGAATGTGGGAGCAGACGCTTGCCAAGTCTCTCTTCCACCAGGCACATCTCTTCACCGCTGATGCAGCACAATAAACTGCCTCAAACGTCACAGTTTTTTCCCTGATTCCTCATAAATCATAAAATTTCCACTCGATACCAGCCTGAGCCCTGGCAGCTGAATGGATGAAACGTGCAATCAATAAAGAGACAATAGCTGCTTTGTGCTGTGCTGAGAGATATATACAGCAGACAGCCACATTCTGACTCACGCCCAAACCAAAAAGCCCTGACGAGAGTCCAAGCCCGCACTGCAGCCGACGCCACACCTTATTACTGAAACATAATCAACCGCTAATTATAGAAATGCAAAGTGAGAGTGTAACAAACCCGGTGGAAGCACAGGACCTACATGCAATGCTTTACATTTTAAACCAGGGTACACCTGGACATCTCTAACTGCTGTACACTTTAAAGGTCTTAGACAATACAGAAGACACAGAGGATATTTCTGCAGACAGACGTAATCAACAGTGGTAAAGTTGGGCCCTTCAATCCTGCACTGCATTGTAGAAATCGTACTCTTACTTGCTAAGTTGTTACATCCTGATTCAAACTCCAACTCAGAGTGACGCAAACACACACGATAAGGGGTTGAGACCATGAAGCAGGGAATGTTAAGTGGACTGTCCAAACACCATTAATTACAGTCAGTCTGTGTTAGCGTTACATCTGGATACAACTGGTCTCTACTGGAACTCAACTGCACAAGTGATAACTGGTGAACTATTACTACTACTGAGAAGAGATTGCTGTTTTGAAACTGAAACACTGTGAATTGTTAAAAATGGACTGGTTGGATCCCAGGATCCCCCATTGACCACGTCGAAGTGTCCTTGAGGAAGACACTGAACCCCTAATTGGCACCGCCCCTATCAGTGTGTGAAAGGGTGAATCAGAGGCTCATTTAATGCTCATTAAAGAGCATTCAAGTGCATCGACAGTATAAAGTCAGCAAGAGTGTCACTTTCAAAAGCTAAGTTACTAAAGACGGTCTGACCTCCACTAACTATGTAAACATACCGACAAAGATAGGAAGGAGATGACTCACTCCCCAGCTACTTCCAGACACTAGGTCAAGGGTTACGACCAATAGACCGCCAATTGAATAGCCCAGGTCTACAGTCTTATCAGTGACTGCCTAAGTGAGTGTGATAGTGTTCCTATCTTTTGGAATATCTTCAACATATGTGGCTATATTACTTATTTACAACTGACTTATTCTAAAGATTATAACCAGTGTATGAAGTGTGTCAAATTCGATTGCTTATTCTCCTGAGCACATTAAAAACGGGATGAATCCCTTTTATAGCAAAAATGTAGAAATCAACAATTAATTAACAAATATAAGGTGTAGTTCTGAACCTGCAGTACCATGTACTGTATACAGTGGTAGTAGTGGAACTGGTTGAACCAGTTGAAGTTTTACAATAGTAGTAATATGAATAGTAAATGATAGTCGTCTACACGTTGCTTTTATGTAACTGAGCAACATTAAGAACAAATATTTTGAAATGTTGTTTCACTTCCTTTCGAAGTCAGCATGTGATTCTTCACCATCACCAGTGTGATCTGAACCACCTGACACATTTCTACAGTCGTATCCTGGCGGCTCACTGCCTCTCCTTTCTGCCTGGCTTTCGATGGACGCAGAGAGCGCAAACCTTAAACTTTATAGTTGGGGGAAAGTATATGCCAAGTTATTTCTGATTCTATGACCTATAATCAGTCTTCAGGATGTTAAGAAATTAAGAAATAGGGATTTTTCCTTTTAATACAAAGTATTTTCTGTTACGTACAAATACAAATACAAGTACAAATACCTCTTTTAATGCGGGGGGCAGCAAAGTTGGACAATACTATACCACTTTGTAAGCATATATTCATATTAAAAACTAGAATAAAATGTGTACCATTTTAACATCCCAGGGGTTTCAGTAGGGCTGCCAGGGCATTAAAAGTGAAATAATGATACTTCCATTCAGTAAGACATTTTTTAATTGTTTGCTGTGATGTCAGAGGAAACAGATGTTTTCTTTGGTATAGTATATATCTGATAGCTACAGTTTAGCAGTGTCAAAATCAACATGTAAAAAAAACATAGAACTTGAGTGAATGATTAGTGACTAAAACATATAACTTGCAGTTTCTTCACATAGTTTGTCATGCACAAATATTAGATCATTGGCAGACAACCAGAAGTTATGAATTGATTGATTGTGACTCTTTTAAACAAACAGAGAGACAATTAAGACATGGTTTATGTTGCAGGAGAGGTTTGAACAGTATTCAGTGATAGCTGGATTATATTTTCCACTGTGAAAACATGTTGCCAAGGAAGCCTTTGCACAAGTATTTACTTACAGAAACCTCACTAATGTCAAGTCTGGGCACTTGACAGTCAGACTGGTGGGATGATATTTACATCCAGGTTTTTGTCCAGAACAGAAAAGCAGTGGGCTTTTACTCATTTAGAGATTTTTTTATTAGAGAAGGGGAGTTAGAAGGGAGAGAAAAAAGGTGGACAGAATAAACACACATTAAAACCGTATACTTTACAATAAACAAAATGCTAATGCTGTCAGTTTGCTCAATTTGTAAATGCCACAATACTTTGGCAATATGTTTCTACATGCAATACATATTTCTATCAATGATAGTTAATTTAAAGGATTTTCTTAAATGGTGGTTCCAGTTATAAATGCTGCACTCATTTTTCTTTTAACTTAAGTTACTGTTCTATTATATGTCTTGAATTTTATTTTCAATGCTCAGTTGAATTAATCACACATGCACTTAAAATTCCAAAATAGTTTCTGGTATCGTATATTACAATAAGATTTAGCATGTAGTAGTTTGCTTTGGTAGTAATAAGTTGTATGTATAATGTTGTGGTATCCTCCTGGCTACAGAAGTATCTCCAGTCATCGTGCCCTCAGTGCCGCTCGCTCCGGTTTCGCGGCTGCAGCGAGCGACTACCCCCTCTGCTGCACGGCGCAGGCAGCGCTGCTCCACTGATCCACTGACCCACTTTGCACAGAATACACGGCCGAGCCTCGTGGAATCACGTGACGAACTAAGCTCATCGACGGCGGTTCGGAGAAGGTTCGGCAAATCAAAACACTTCGGCTGCTTCAATGAGTGTTGCTATTGATAGCAAAATATATGGTCTGGCTTACAATTTAAATATATATGTATAGATATGTATATATCTATACATATATATATATATGTGTGTGTTAAGGGAAACACGTAGTCATGGTTTCAGTCACGTGATTGAGGGTTTTTTAGGTACTACTCCCTCTTGAAACTGCACAAAGCCCCCCCTCCGTGCGCATCCCGCCGGAGACGAGCACGTACCAAATAATGAATGGACATGCTTCCACACTGCTCGCGACCCGCCGTCCACACTGCTCGCCGTTCACCTGGTGCGGACCGGCACACCGGGCGCGGGGTGTTATCAGGCAGGTATCAGTCACCGGTGCGCCGCTTGCTAAAGTCAGCTAGCTGGTCCCGTCTGGCTTAGTGATGTTTTACAGTCGCCAGTGACAGAAGTAGAATAAATAGTCGCTTGTGTTGTCACCTTCTCTTAAAAGGCTGAATTATTAGAGAAATACAGTGTCCAGTTTAAAGTACTAAGGAAGTACAAAAGTACTTTCTACTAAGTTAGTACAACCTGTGTTTTAACGCTGTTTTATAAAGCAAAATTATGTATAATAAAGGGGGAAATGACTTTGGTGGCTAATAAAAGTAGCAGGCTCCATTCCACATAGTATGTATGAAAGTGTTGCCTCCGTGCACATACCTGCCGGTCTGTCCGCCGCAGTCCCGTCAGAGCCACCGTCCAACATGCCGATGGCTGGAGCCGCTGTGGCCGGTGCAGGCTACAGAGCACGGCGGCGCATGTGGAGCCACCAGCTGTAGTAGTAATACAGGAGAGATGAGGAGAGGAGGGAGTTGGAAGCTGACGAGTTGTATAATTGACTTCATTTTTGTCTTCACCCTCCCCCTCCCGCATATTTTTTTTTACAAAGGAGGCGGAGTGAGTGTGTGTGTGTGTGTCTGTGTGTGTGTGTGTGTGTGTGGGGGGGGGGTAGGAACGTGAGGGATGGAGAGAGCGGGGCACCCACGTCCTGCAGGACACAACGGAAAACGGATGAGACTCGTCTGTCTCCTCCTTCATCACCTTTTGTTCATTCATGCATATGTTTTCTTGAGGTGAACAAGGGCAGCTCATTCATGTCAACTAATCTCCGTAATGACTCAGCCTCCTGCTATCGTGCTAATGAAAGAAATACGCTTAGCATGCGGTTCTGTACAATACTTTTAACGTAGGCCATTGCAATAAACGCATCAGTAGGATTCATATTACAATCTATTAATACCGTGTGTTTTTAAATACTATTTAGCCCGTTAATTCGTTTTGCTGCTGTAAAATTGATGCAGATGTGGGTGTCTTGTGGTGTTACAAACGGATCGTCTGGAAAATATAAAATTGAAAATAGTTGGTGAAATAATTCGAGATTAATATCACAGTCAGCTCAGCCAAGACAGCGCCGGTGAACATTGACTCCCCACGGTGCAACGTTTATATTTGTGACCTGAGAAAGCGCGTGTCACAGATCTGACTTTGCTTCTCTTTGTTTTTCATCGAGCTGAGTGGTGTCGGAGAGAGGTGTCACTCTGCCCTTCTTTCTTGGTACATTAGCACTCGTACTCTTCAGTGAGATGAGATACGTAGCCACGTCTTCATTTCGTGGACCGCTAATAGCCTCTAAACAAGCCAAGAACACGAGGTTATTCTACTTGAGGCTGCAGTCAAACGCCCTTTACAAGAATTAAAAAGAATTGGACCCAGCATTGCTGATCTGACCCTCAAAAACACCCAATGACAAATAAGTTTTTCACTTAATTTGTTCTAAAAACATGGTTAAAGGCCACGAGTAAATTAGCACGAAATTAGCTGAAAATTTAAAAAAAAAACATTTTAAATGACAAGAAAATATATTTCTAATTATATATATACTTATGACATATTGTATTTCAAATGCTTATATTTCACAAGTATGATATAAAAGTGAAATTAAAGTATTCTTCACTTTGCTGAGGACCCCCTGGGAGACTCTCAAGGACCCCTTGGGGTCCCTGAACCCCACTTTGGAAACACTGATATAAAGGGTATTTGTTAACACCACTTACTCCACCAAGGTTTGGCGCAGTGGGTCATCGTGGAGTTTTTCCACATGTCGACTTGTATACGGTCTACATGTGAAAACAGGTCAAGCACCCTAAGTTACACCAAGCAAACCAATTGAGTGGAGGGGGACTTTAAGTTATTATAGTAACAATATATTTATATATATATATATATTTTATATTTATATAAATGGCAATAATGATATATATTATGTTATCAAAAACATATTGCCGATGAGAGATAAAAAAAATAAAGCGATTTTAGCTGCACATAATTCTTATGTCCTCATTTCCCTTAATTGAAAAAAAACCTCAGAGTGATCCTTCACTTCCAGTGTTGACGATCTTCGGCCTTCACCTACATAGTGTAATTCTAGACCTTTGCACGAGACTTTACATAAGAGTGAAGGCTGCACGTGCCAGCGAGAAACGTGTTGGCCTATATATTATATAACTTGTCATCACGTGGCGACTGTTGGCTCGTTAACCCATTTAAAGCCCTTCTGCGTTGAAGAACAGTGTCACCGTAAGTGGACAGGAAACCCGCGGAAATCATTGGTCGTAATAGACTTATAGAGTCAAAGTAATATACAGCTATATGACCTCCTATAATGTTATCTTCATACACCAAGCATTTAGACATATAAGGTAAGCATCTACACATTTAAAGCAATATATAGGCCTATTTATGGCTGTAAGTCTGGTAAAGGGGTGAAGAGTTTCAAATGCAGGTCTAAATCTCAGTCCAGGTTTTTGTGATTTTGAGAATTTGCCTGGTTGTCCTGTTAATGACCCTAACATGTCAACAAGCTCCAGCCCTCAATCCTCTGATAGTTTGTTTATTTTTCTTACCCATGACAGAGAAATGATGCCATTTCTCCAAGGCTGTGTTCCTGGTTAGAGCTCATCCTGCAGCTGTAAAGCCAGCAGATGTCCTGATTTAAAGGATAAGTTCACAAATTTACAAATCTATCTTAAGTCAGTTACCCGGTGCCCGCATGAACATTAACACACTGGCCTAAAACAGTTCCCTCCCTAATGCCCTTCCTGTCCCTCCACTACGGCTCTAATAGGAAACTCTGTCTGAAACAAAACACAGAGGATTTCCTAATAACTCCTAGCAGACCATGGAGTCAGCATTGGAGGGGATCAAACAAACATCACCTTAAACCAGAGGTAGACACTTTTATATCAGATAAAACAACTGGGTTTATTTGTAAAACGCGCTGATATATATTCACTAACAAGTATCTTTTGATTTAGGTTAGTTTAAACACCACTTTAATGCAGCTGGTATGACTGAGAGGAGCTGCATGGGCAGGGCAGAGCTCCAGAAAGCCCCAGAGCCAGGAAAAGTCTGACAATATATGCAGCCGCCTGCTCATCTCCTGTGCAGAGCAACCAGGTCCTATCTTTCATTGCATTTTCCAGCCGTCCCTTAAAAAACAAAGAGCACAGAACAACAGTCTAAAATTGTCCCAGTAGCCAATCACAATGAGCCCCAAATGCTGACTGATTTAATGACACTTGCCCTGACCCCCCCTCATTATGAGCTGCTTGGGAAATCTGCTGAGAAAAACAGCTCCCAACAACCACAGAAGCTTTTCTTGACCTGCTACATTTTTCTAATAGGGCTCAGCGAGGGGTAGAGGATGCTACTGCAGCTCAGCTAAATCCTTCATTGTTGGTTCAGTTTTCAATACAAGTTTAGACTCGTCCTTCATTTTAACATTGAATTATTAGTTTTTTCCAACTGACAGAACTCCCAGTGTTTGCGTGTTTGAGATGTCATCCACACGGTTTCTTTCGGGGTGTGCCATCTCACCACTCCTCTAGATTCTTTACACTGACGCCATGGCAACAGACCAATTAAAAAGTTTTCATATCACTCTGCTATTGTCGGTCTCTGCCAAGACGATGACAAGTATTGTGGTCCTGGTGTAGATTACTAAAGTGGTGCAATGGTGCATTCCTGCAACTAAATATGGCAAAGAGGAAGGACATGCGCATTGAGTTAAGCAAAAGCCATCAGCTCTTCAGATCACTTTCATCAAGTGCTAGAAGTTCTGAGACAAGCTGAGTTTGAGATTCTAACTTCTGGCTCCTGGTTAAGACTCCTCATGTAAAGAGCATAAATATCCCACCTACCTATTTCCCCTACCTGCTACTTTAACAACAGTCAAAGCACTTCACACTGCTGACTCATTCACCCATTCACACAAGCAATCACACGCTGTCGGCTAACATGTTGGAGCTACCATGTGAGATGCCAAGCTATCAAATTCACACACATCCATACGCCTATGACTCATCAGGAGCAATAAGGGTTCACCGTCTGACTCAAGGGCTCTTCGACGCGGTCTCTCCCCTTCTGATTACAGGACAGCCACTCAAACCTCCTGAGCCAGGCCTGACGCCGCTGTGTTTGCACTCTGTCAATGTATTCCGAGGTAGAAACCTCATTTAGTAGGAAGTCCAGCATCCTATAAGTGACGACATGAAAAGAAATCCACAAAAACAAACTCAAGCAGCTACTTCATTAATGCTTCTGGATAAAGTATCAGCTTTTTTCAGAGTTTGATGATGAGGGGTTCGAACACTGCACGACTCCCCTGCATGAGGTGTGTTTACAAGCAAAGTAACCTTGTAGTTAACGGATGAGTGCACTTACCTCGTTTCTAAATTCCTTAATTGGGGAAAGGGATGAAGAGGAAGGTTTACTCTAGCGCATATTTGCTAAACAGCGTCTCATAACCATGTTAGAAATAATCCTCATCTACAATAATTCCGATTAAATCCTGAATAACACTGGAGACAATAATAAACATCTCCGTCTGCCTCTGAAAGCCTTGATGACAGGATGTCAAGCAGCCCCTTAAGAAACACATTCGTGCATGTTAATGTCAAACTGTGAGCTCCGCAGGCTGCTTGTTTCTTCAGTTTGTGCTGTCTGCTTTCATTGTTATGTAGGTTACAGATGACGTTAAAGAAACTGTTTTCCGTCGGACAACCCAGATCTGACCCTTCCACTCTCCAAGGTTTCCAGAGCATCCAGGAAGGAATACTTTCAATTATGCTGATGTGTTTTCTACACAGACTAATCCTGGTTGGGGGCTTCAATGAGCTGCGTTATTCTCCTCCAGCAGTTCAACACACTGTAACACCGTATTATCTCACCTGTCAAAGTATTGTGAAAGGAAACATGAAGAAATCAGGATTTGTTTACATTATTTGTTGCTGCTACTGTGGAATGGAAACTCAACATCTCTTAGATACATAGTAAGAAACACAGTCTTCAAGGTAGAAAACATATTTTAAGTTATCCAACAGACTCAAAGATAAAAAGGTTTACCTCATATCAAGAATAAATAAAATAAAGAATAGATGAATGAAATATGATAATGTGAAGTTAGGCCTGTTGAAACTCAGCTGAACATGCACGAATGTATCAAGAGCTCCTTCTAGTGGCTGCAGTGAGTCATAGCAACGGAAAACTAATGATATGTTTCTGAGAAATAAAACATTATTTAAATTATTTAACATTTCTGACTGGTTCTTTGGTGTCAAAGTTCATGGATGAATTCAAAACAAATGTGAAACAAGTTTTTATTCATGCACATCAACAATATTTAAAACTTAACCCCCCCCCCGAACAAAATACAAAGAAACTTAACTTCAAGTGCTTAATTTTATTATTTTAAGCATTTTATTTACATAAAAAGTTATCATGTGAATGAATATATTAACAAGCACTTTCTTTTGCACTTCAGATTCACTTTCCTTCACTCGGCTACAACAAAACTTCATCACACAAACTACCTCACGACGTACACCCGGCCTGGGGAGGGGGTGTTGTAACATGTTTTAGAAGTGGGCTTTGTTTTAACAAGGAGGGGAGGAAATAACATTAGCCAAGTCATGTGGGCTTCAGTCTTCAGTGAAAACTGAAGCCCATTAGAAGGACCATCGACGGGCCTCATCGTGGTCTGACCTGAACCTCCTGTCAGTTGAGGATTAATACGTTTTAGTCTAGATTACAGAGGTGTCCTTCAGCCCCTCGGACAGATTATACGATACTGATGCAACGAGCTGCACACCAGCTGTGTGAGTCGGCTGGTTTGATCCTTCAGAGATGAATTGTCATATTTGATTGACGACCAAGGTGACATGTCTCATTATTATAGTCTTTCCCTCTGCTTTTTAAGTTACAATAACTCAGCTCCTTTTAGATAAAGTGACACAGTAATGGATTTATATATATATATTGAATCATTGGGATCAGCTATACTGTATTTACCCTTCATTTACTTTGTATCTCCTGTGCATCTACTTTAAAAAAAAGGAAAGAAAATAGTTACATAACAACACACAACATGAGTTTGACATTTAACAAGGAGACACAAAAAGACTTTCTACTTCAAGAGAATGTAGATATCTTCGTCACACTACTCTTCTCACCCGGGTTACGTGAACCAAGACTCTCTACATCACAGTTTGGCTTTCTGAGCTAGGGACAAATTCAGGGAAAGGAATTACGAGGTGTTTGTGTGAAGTTGGAAAGAAATGTTCAGGTCTCATGAAAGCTATCAAGTAGCATGATGGGAGGCGTCGGCAAAAAAAATATCTTAGCTTTTGGCCGTGTCAATTTTGCAATTGCAAGAGCACCTCTATAAATTATAGGAAACCAAATTAGATGGAATATAAATCTACTTAACAGCAGGACGAATTGTCAATTATAACCTTCAATATAAACATGGAAAATAATAAATAATGTAGAAATATACACACCTGTCACCTGTCGTTTCTTATGTTTGAATATCAGGTCAACCTGGATGAAATAAGGTTTAAGGGAGAACAGACTTTATGGAATCTGTCGACCTTCTTGACCAATCAATCCTGCAGGAATAGCACCGTCATCAGTTAAATACGGGGTTCACGCGATGGCCGCAGCTCCACTTTAAGTCTGTTTCCTCTCCCTGTTTGTACGTTTGTAGCTTGTCTTGTATTTTGACACTGGACCTCACAAGCGTCTCTTTCTGCACATTCGTTTATTGTCAAATGTACAGACAGATTACACAACCAACGTCAGATCAGGTGTTGGAGATCTCTCATTAGGTAGTTTAATGTTAAGTGCAGAAAGCTACAGCTACATGTGAAGGTGTTCAGATCATGGATGTTATGATCGGAGCTCTTTGGTAACTATTGTTAGTGCTGCGTCTAGTCACAACTAGGAGCCGACACGGTGGAAATGGTTTGTTTTGTTGGAGAAAAAGCAAAACATTCCATGAAACCTTCATTAAGAACAAAGAACTCAAATGAACTTCAAAGACAAAAACGTTTCTAAGATGATAAACTGCTGTTGTTTCAGTGCTCATATATATTTATGTTTGCTGCGATGCTTTAATGAGTCCCTTCTTTAATTATCGAAGCTGTAAAAAGTCCTTTCTCTATGCCACCTTTGCTTTATTGCAGTTTCATCATCGGGGCTTTATGTACCTTTAAGAGACTGTTGAGAACAGAAAACACTTTCCCTTTTACTCCCAGCTGTTTTTCCTTTTTGCTACTTTTCATCTGTTAAACTAAAAACAGTTTTACTGGATTTAACATTGCCGCGATTAATAGTCTTCAGATTAAGAGCTAAATAAATCAATACATCATTAAGTATGCATCAGCTGTTTAAAGGCACTTTTGTCTATCTATGAAGGGAGTGAGTGACTCGTGGACTGATTAGAATTAAAATAAGGGAAATATTAATCCGTGGAATGCAGATGAACTCCAGGCTGAGAGGGGAAGTGACACACTCAGCAGCGGGTTTGGAGTGAACGGGGCAACACCGCAGCGGCAGATGTCAAGCACAGGGTAAAGTGCATTCTCGTGTCCTGGCAACGTGTGGTTCCTCTGAGAGCAGCACTGAGGCAACGTTTCAATAACGTTTCCCTCCAAAGTCGCACTGCATCAACCAGCACAAGGCTTAAAGGAGGATTCCAGCATCATTTGAGTTTCTGCTAAATTGATTTCGTATTAATACAATATATCATTTTAAAACTACTATCAGGATAAAGATTTACATTTTGTACACTTGTTATATTTGACATGCTGCCACTGGCTTCATACCTAAAGGCCAACATTAGCCAGCCAGCATGCTTCGAATGACAAGCTGATGTGTGCATCCGTCAAACCAACAGATAAACACAAACAAGATCCTTCTACCAGCTGTACTGAAGAACTTCAGAATAACAAAGGGAAGTTTGAAGTGAGAAAAACATCTGAAGTCATGCTGGAACCCTCCTTTAAATCTTTGTACAGAGTACAGGTGAGGGGGGGGCTCCTGATTATGCTTTGTATAATCCAGACCGTTGTGTTTTAGGTTGTCGTCAGTATCAGAAGTTGTGTTTACTTTAGAGCTAATTCAGCCACCAGTGTTAAAACTAAGGATGTGCAGATGTCAGAGCAGTGACTTATATTCAAGCCTCGTTCCCTCCGTTGCTTTTAGGGAGTGAAGATCTGCTCCAGAAGCAAAATGCTGCTGAACATGCACATATGCTGATTTAGAGTCCTAGTTAGTGAGCTGGCCTGAGAGCCATGGCTAAAGACAGCACATGTACAGTATACGATACATACAAACGACCGAGGTAATGCGGTAATGCTTCTTATTTTCTCATTTCTTTGCGTTCTTGCGGCGGCTGAACAGACCTAAATAACGTGTCATGAGGGTTATATTTAGACTGAGAGACTGACAAAGCAGCCTTCAGCACCAGCGTGGCGCGACGGCCTGACCCTGTGCCCGTGAATGTCTGTTTGTCTCTCCCCACCACTGACCCCCCGTTCGAGCCTGTCAGGCCTTCCCCGCCTTCATGTATATTGGAATGGTGCCTCGTTGAGTCAGGCCCTCGAAGCGTTTGTACGTGTAGTTGAGGAACACCCAGTCCTTTGACTTGAAGTCTGGTTCCGTCGCATTGGCTGTTCACAAACACACAAAAAAGGTGGAATTATTTTTTTGAATGACCACATGAGGGCAGTAATGTCCATGAAATATAAATAAGAACCCCTGATAAGTAGTAACAACACCGATCGATCAGTCGCGATAACTTACATTGATTACTTTATCATGAAATTCTCCGTCTCGATACGATTAATTTAACTAGTTTGGCTTTTTCTGCTGGAAACAAACCTGGTTGAAGGATGTCGGATTCTGGGAAGTCGTCAAAGTTGGAGGTATCGTCAATACTCTTGATTTCAATGGAGATGGCTGCTGGACGCTCCCTGTGGAGGGAACACAAACAAATCATAGGTTTTATTCCTACTGGTGTTCCAGTAAAAGGGGAATTTAATTAAGATTAACGGAGGTTGAGGTCGTACCTGATGTGCTCCCAGTCCACCGACTCGAAGAACGCATGACTCTTGATCTCCTCCACAGTCACTGCTCCAACCCTGTTCTCAGCGTCAGTGCAATACCTGACACACACACAATAATAGTCAGTCAAAATGAAATTGAATATAGGGATCTGCAGAAGCCTGATGAAATTTTCCAAATATTCCAGTTCGGCACATTTCCTCAACGTCAGAGGGTTGTTAAATTGAGAATGTACAATCTGATATCAAAACTCATCTTCACATACCTTAATATCAAGTCCTTGGACCTCTCTGAAATTGGGACCTCGGGAGGAAAGACTAGTGTTTCCTTCCAGTTCATCACTTTCCTGTACGTCTCCTGTGGCGTCTCCGAGCAGAAAGGTGGATAACCTGAACAGAAACAAGGCTTTATTTCAAAGAAAAGAAGCCTGTACTGCCAATTTGATTTGTGCAATATCAGTTTAAAATATTTGTGAAATAGATTCCTACTCTCTGTATTAGCTTCAATAATATTGACATCCTCCACTGCTTCTGGCTCACATACGGACAAGTGCATGCTTACCGATTAACATTTCATACATGATGACGCCCAGAGACCACCAGTCACACAGCTTGTTGTATCCCGTCTGCATGAAGACCTCAGGGGCAATGTAGTCTGGTGTTCCCACGGTGGAATAAGCCTGGAAGGTGCAAAGGCAGAAGGAAGGTGAGGGCTCGAGGTAGACATTCAATTTAAAATGGGACTGTCAGAAAAATATATTCCTCCTATTGTTGGATAAATGTGCCAACCAGGACAAAAGACAGACGTGCTGAAAGCTGTTCAACCAGACATCAGTCACCAGGAGTGGTGGGATGTTTAGAATCATTTCAATAAGGAGATAATAGAGAGCATTGTCAGACCGTCTCCCCGTCTGTTGAGCAGCAACTCCTGTTAATGTGCATCCATCTAGTAAAAGAAAGAATCTGTCTGCATGTGTGTTAATGTACAATGAAGAGCAGACCGTGGGGGAACTTCAAATATCAGGGGCATCTAGTTGAAACTGGATGTGAACAGCGACTCAGAAGTTGTTTTAAAGCCAGTCTTAATCAACTATTGGCTGTCCCACCACCTGTTTTATCACCAAAGCACTTATGTCAAAGCAAAAGACTAATAAAAGCTGAGTTTCCTTTTGATTGTTTAGCACCGTCTGGCTCAGTATCAGCTGCAGGCAGCGACCTGCCTGTTCCATAAAGGCCTGTTTTCAATGGGCACTTCACTAGCTACTTTATAAATTCCAAGGCTCACATCCAAAAACAAAAATCATTAAGGCTCAGTGTCTTGCTTTTGTGGAGTAAGACACATAATCTATCTCTACCTGCTCTGAAATATATTGGATATAAAACAAAGTGCCAAAGACGCACCAGCTGTCTCCGGTTCTTCTTCCATGTTTCGGCTTTCCTCTTGGAGTTCATGTTTTGAAAGGCTGCACGATGCAGACAAATAGAGAAAGAAAAACAAGGGATTACTTGAATATTCTTAGTGCATATTCATAGTAAAATGTGTTTTGGAAGTGACTAATTATAGTTCATTGAAATGAATCTGGATCTGGCTACAACATTGTTGAACATTTCTTGAGAGTATTAGTGTGTAACTAACAGAAGTCGCTGGGCGGGTTGTGTGTCAAGTTTCTGTAAAACTCTGTGCGATGAGCCTTCTTGAGTCCGGTGCACAGGCCAAAGTCGGACAGCTTCACATGTCCCTGTGAGCAAAGAAACATCCAACAGTCACCATACAGACACACCACACGGTACAACACTCAGGACATGGCAGAAGAAATGTGTGGTGGGTGTGTGTGTGTGTGCGGGGGGGTGTCTAACCCGGGAGTCCAGCAGCAGGTTGTCTGGTTTGATGTCTCTGTGGATGAAGCCCAGCTGGTGGATGGAGTCGATGGCCAGCACTGTCTCTGCAATGTAGAACTGGGTGGCCTCTTCAGACAGCGTGTCCTTCTTCATCAGCAGTGTCATCATGTCACCTGGCAACAAGGTCGCAAGTTTAACATCAACACATGCATCAACACATGCATTCAGATAATTGAACGATTTCTGATTGTTGTGTTATTGAATGGAAACCTCTAGTAATATTCTGGAGTCATCATTAGTGCTCACCTCCAGGCAGGAACTCCATGATGAGGTAGAGGTTCCTCTTGTCCTGGAAGCTGTAAAACATCTTGACCACCCAGGCGCCGTCTGCCTCCACTAGAATATCCCTCTCTGCCCGGATATGAGCCACCTGCAGGGAAGATGGTCAGTAAGTGCATTAGCACACACTATGCATGCAGCCGCAGCTTTAACGACCTTTGGATCTGTGCTGCTGACAAACACTTTACCTGTTCTTTCTCCAACATGTCTGCTTTTCTCAAAATCTTCATGGCATAAATGTGCCCTGTGTCTTTTTTCTGCACCAAGCGGACCTGAGTCAGACAACACACAGTTAGGATCAAACGAAACTGGTATTTCATCTGAATGGAATTCTTTTCTTGAAGACGGCAATATATGCAAAAGCGTATTATGACCTAAGCACATAAGGCTTCAGCTTTCCGCTGCATTCCATCAACGTACCTCTCCAAAAGCACCTCGTCC
Source organism: Macroramphosus scolopax (assembly GCA_901007825.1). Classification (NCBI taxonomy): domain Eukaryota; kingdom Metazoa; phylum Chordata; class Actinopteri; order Syngnathiformes; family Centriscidae; genus Macroramphosus; species Macroramphosus scolopax. Next base: position 59,861 of record CAAKHC010016728.1, on the reverse strand, counting down.
AATAACTTTGAGGGACTCGAAGTCATCCAAGCCCAGCCGTGTCCTCTTCAGTCGCAGAAACTCTGTCTCCTTACGAGCATGCTGCGAGCGACGCATGACTTTCTGCAAGATTAATAATAAAAAAAGGTCATGTTTAGATGTAAAACACAACGAATGAAAAGGGGCTAATTGTTTTAAAATTTCTTCAACAACATTGGAGGTCTAGAAGCGGGAAGGAAAAGCACACTGCACCTCCTCGTCCAGCAAACCCTCCTCTTCCATGACCTTCTCCAGCTTCTTCTGCCTAGAAATAAAAAGACAAACATCAGTTGATATAAGAAATCTGCTTGAATGCTACAAAACTCTGACAACATGTGTCCTCCTATTCAATAGTGAAAACGAGGTGCGATCAGATGACCTTAACGTTTCAGATCTTGAAAAGGAATCCCCTCACAGTTTTGGCAGCGGTGTAAACACAGGGTTAGATGTCTTTTACGAGAGGCACTGAACCGTGTTAGCTGGACTAGAGATCAGCTCTCAGGTAACGCGAGCGCACAAGAGAGTCTTTGTCGTGTTAACACCTGGGATGAAACACCCTCGCATGTGGCGGATGGAGAGACACTTGATGCTTTGAACAACAGCTACATTTACATGCAGGAAGTAAGCACAGTACTGGCTGCACTGTGGTAAAGGTGTGGAACAGCTTGTACTTTATGAGCGGACTATCAAAATGTCTTGGAAGTAAATTGCTTTTTATAGCTGTTGTTAAACAGACACTTGCTGGTAGTATTGCTGGTGACCAACACATGGACATTTATTGACTGGAGAAAAGGTTGGTGATTTCGTTTCATGGATCTTCTCGCCGCTTCGGCAGGTTTACCTCATCTCACGCTCTTCGTGCTGAGTGAGCAGAGTGCTGTAGAAGTTTTCCAGCGTCAGCTTGGCCACAGTCACCCTCTCACGGGTGTGGTTGCTCATAGGAAGGGCCGCTGCAGTCCCTCCCGTCATGGCCATACTATCCTATAAGACAACATACATAAAAAGACAAAAAAAAACATCAGTCCTGTAACAGCTTCCTCTAGTGTGGGTTGTCAGCAGTAGCTTACTTTTCTCCAAGTTTCCAGGAAGCCACAAACCACATAAAACAAGCCTCACTTAATCTAAATGTGATGCATTATTTCCGTCAACAGTGTCAAACAGAACTGACAAATTACATATTGTAGTATATAAAAACTATTCACCATGATGCAACTGACAGAATTTGATTGTCCACATCGGCAACATTACAAATACTGTAGATTTCTGCATTTGTATATTGCAATCCAAGACAGAAAAAGACCAGTTCCAGATAAAGCCGGAGTCAGCAGTACTCGTCTAACTGCCTTGACCACTTGCACAAACTGTGATCAAGGAATGTTGGGCTGGAAGATTTGCAGCTACTGATGACACGGTTTCTGCATAGTAAAGAATGCTTCAGATTCAAAACATCCGTTTATTTGTGTTTCATGACATTTCTTATGATAATGTGGAACTTAATGTTGTGAAAATTCTTGCCTTTCAGCTAAAAGAAGTCTACGGGTCAATAATATTTAATTTTACATTGAGATATACAATATTGTTGTTAACCAGGAGAAGGGAATCATGTGCTTCGGGCTGGCACGTGGTCTGCATGGATTCCTGTGTACATTCCTACGCATTTTAGCAATGTCTCTGAAAACATCAAACCTCCAAAGAATTTGGAACGGAATGACAAGGGAGAGAAAAATATTTAAAAAATGTATCTGTCAGCTTATGAAGCACTGGGTGATGACGTTACAGCTGAGAGATGTTCTCTGCAAGGACACATATTGACATCTCGCGTTTGATGCTCGGGCCTTGTGTGGGTGAAAGAAAAACCACAGTCCGATTGTTGGAATGAACACAAAACAGGTATTGTGGGAGTTCAAGGAAGAAGTGGGTGGATGTGCACATCATCACAAAACATCTGGTAGTACACTGGACCAGAAAAGTATGAATGGGCTTGATTAGCTACACACGGATATAAAACAACCCTGCAGTCCTGAGATAGGACCCATGTTTCGTCTAGTCACCAGTCATTTCCCCATCCTGGCCCCAATATTCCCAGAACAACAAGACCCTTCCTGACTCACTGAATAAATGCTTCAACCCTCATACAAATGTCTTCAGTGACAAAGGCCTACTTATGTACACACTTGCATCATGGGCCTGAAAGCAGTTTGGGCTTATTTTCCGACCAAAGCGGAAAATAAAACGTCACTCAGACCGTTAGATACTTGCATCACAGATGAGTAAGGCAGGCCTTTAGCAAACAAAGCTAAACCAGTCCGGCTCTTAACGAAGGCATTATTAAAGCTGCCAAATCTGGACATCAAACGTCAAATCTACAAATGACACCATTAAAAGGACATGGATTAAGAATGGCTTTACATGGTTTCTATTGTGAAGCTTCTACCCTCATCGTGATTGAGCCTGCTGTGATATGATAGAATGAAGGTGAAAGGATTTTATATAGCTGTGCCAAAAGTCTTAAAAAAATCATATTTGAAGAGAACATCACACGACATGTGGCTTCTTCAAGAAAACAAGGTTCCACTTATTCTGCATCATCAAAATTAAATACAGGTTTCTTCTTTTTAAAAGAGAGAAAACATTTCCGACAACTGATGGTGAGGTTTATCTGCATTGGTAGATACCACATCGCCAACAACAACAACAACATAACGACAGAGCAATAATGATGATGGAATTGGAAGTTCATTATCTAATCTGGCAGATAACAATATATGAGGTTTCAGGTTTTCTCAGTTTGGTGTAAACACCTTCAGTTAATATGTGTTTCAGGAAATACACACAGACTCACAACACCCTTAAAGCACTGTACGAGAAGGGGGCGGGAAACCTTTTCCATCCTGAATGAAAGGTTTCAGTCATGACAACGCAGAGAGGAATTGGACACACATACCTGTTCTGTTTACAAGAACACACACAGAGAGAACATGGGCCTACAGGCAAAACAACATATAAAGACAAACCTCAAATCTACATAACCAGCTTTGTATAGAAGAACAGAACATTTAACAAGTCTCTAAAGAAAAGATATGAATTCAAAATAAAATTTACAAATACAGTTTAACTGAAAGTGACTGTAACTTAGATAGTAAGTGGATAAAGTGAATATGGTCCATGTTTATCTTCTATAAAGCTTTAAATCCAGTATGGAGTGCTTTACTTTTTGTACCTGTGTTATTTAAGTTACACACAAACATACGTTTGGTATGACAAATATTTTATGGTTCAACTAAATTGACAATAAGATTCTTTTTACCACTAAAAGCCCACCACTGCTACCTGGGACGTGATGCTAGCTATTATGCATAATATTCACTGTTAAAATACTATACATTTAAATACTATAATGGTATTTCTATACAAATATTCGGCGATAGCAGATTTGTTGTTAGCTAACGCTAGAATTACATTGATCCACTCTGTCCCCCCTCGTTGACTGAAAGGCTCAATAAAAGCAATAAATTAAAAAAAAAAACGACAACATGGAATAGGCAGTATCTCTTATAACTATTTAACCTACCTCCGTGTCCTGCTCCAGAGTAAATTATTGGCTTCCCGCCAGCCCACGACCCCAGTGAATCGGTGTTGAGTTTTAGCGTGCCTTACTGCCCAATATTTAGGCAGCAAAGGCTCCAGTTATTGGCTAACTAACGTTACCCTCTACAGGGAACCTCAGAAGGCTTCACACTAAACATCGCCGAGATCACAAATAAATCATAACGGAGTCCTCTGACGTTGGCAGCAAGCTAACATTATATGATTTAAACAAAATTAACTGTCAAATAAAATTCTCCCCGGCCTCAGAGTTGGATGTTTCACCGATATTTGTCGCTACAATTAATGAAATCAGGAGCTTCCTGGGACAGTCAGGCTCGTCAGACGTTGCGGCCACGCATTGGAATGGCGTTAGCGAGGACCAATCAGCGGGGAGGAAACCACCAGTGGTTTCTACTGTCCAATCAAATTGGGAATATGTGTGAGAATGACAAGTGCGTCAGCCGATGAGAAGGTCTGAACGCCATCCATGGGTTGTGCCACAGAACGCAGGCTCAGTCGGCTAGCAAGTGTTCGCAGCTATGAAAGAATATACTGAAGCTACATTAGTTGTAAGCTTTGTCAAATCATTTTATTGTCCATGCTTAGATCAAACCGCTGCTAAATATGTATTTATTCTGATGATACTCTTCAGAATTACATCACAGGTGTGGAACTGTATAAGGATTGGCTTCATCAAAAAAAAAGCCCCTGCCATAAGAAATAATTAACAAGGTATATGTAAGGTCAATAAAAGGTCACTTTGTGATCAGAATACAAATGAAAGGATTCATTGATATAAATGTGACATTCATAGATCTATAAATACAGATATCACAAAAATAAAAGTGTAACCTCATACTATCGCTCCCTGAGTCTTGTACTGCTTTTCTAAACTAGTACAAAAAATAGGTAAAATATGATCAAATTAGAAAAATAAATTCTTGAAAATAACCATAGGCAGACCATAACCATCTGCTTGGAAACATTTTGGTTAAGGTAAAATCTGAGACCTTGGGTGTAGACGTTCATAATGACTGCAACTTGTATGACTATAACTTAGATAAGATGTAGCCATTGTTCAGGCATTTTATATTGTTTCACATAGCGACCTTGGAATTTCCTCCATCATCCCATCAAAGGTGCCTGCGATTGTTTTAGTCCAATCTGACTTCCTTCTAGATGTTTTATATGCCAAAGGTCTTAGAGTGATTAAGATAATTTCTGTATACGCATATCGTAAACACACAGGGGAGAACACTACTTTTTACACAGACCACAGTTCCACATTAAAACGGATCAGAATGACAAATATTAAAAGTAATTTAAATAACAGGTCTATGCAGCAGAAATGACCTTATGAGAAGTCAAGAATACAAAACTGTAACGGTAAAGTTTTATGACTAAAACCCAGCAGAGAAGCGATGCAGGCTGGTGAGTGAATTCTCCCTATTTGGCCTTGTTCAGTGCTTTTACCGTTGTACCATGATGTCAGCATGCACAGGCGAGGGTGGACCCTGCTAACACCTCTGGGTGTGGTGGCCAGCAGACAAGGCAGTTTTTATACTCCTCACATCAGTGGGGCCCACTGAGCTGTGACGCAGCACCTATATTTAGATTTGAGCTATAAAGTGTCTGGCATTCAGTCTAAGCTTTGCAAATTTGAAATGGGCTGAGACCAACGCAACTAAGATTCACAGGACGCAACATGGCAGCTGTATGGTGATGTCAGTTCAACCGAAAACTGACAGAGGAAGACAAATGAGCTAATGTTTTTTAGAAATATATGATTCAGTGGTCTAGGATTATTAGGTTTTTCCTCATCTATAATAAATATTCATCATCCTTAAATTATAGAATCTTTAGATGTAATAAATTACCTAACTTTGGGAATCTTATAGTTGAAAAAAAGTGTAACTTTTATTTAACCATTGAGATTAAAAATCTCTTCTGCATGATCCCCGGCCAACATCCCAGCATTTAAAGCAAATATACAGTAACAGATGCTGAGTCATGAAAACCTATTGTAGGATAATACACAGAATAAATCATAGCAGTCATACACACATGAAACTCAAACATTCAGAGCTTAAGTTAAAAGGAGGGTGATTTTTAGAAACACAGGCACCTTCCTGTTGACTCTGTTTCCATGTGTTTCATTGATCACATTAAAAAAATGGATCAGTTTCCAACTGTAAGCTAGTTCGTAGTGAAGTCGAAGAAGAGAGAGCGGAATATCTAAAGGACATCTTACCTAGTTTCTTCTATGCAGACCTTAGTAGAGATAATAAACACAGGTCAGATGAGTATAAGCTTTAGCTACCATCACTGTGAGGTCACAACATGTGGATATGAGGGGGGCACACAAGAGAATGTACTGAAAAGTAAATGTGAGCCGATGACTTTGCGTCCGTACAAACACAACAGGGTACAAAGAAGGTGTAAAAAATACACCAGAGGAGTTGCTTTTGTTTTCTTGCCACATAAAAATCTAAGAATTCTTAAACTGAAACTGAATGTTCCCAAATATGAATACAATGAACTCGTCAGCAGCACTTTTTACCCTTTCAGCAACTTTACATTTTTCCCGATGCTATTTTTGTCTTTGTTTTGACATCGTCTGAAACCGAAATATACTAAAACCAGAGCTTAGTTCCTAAAACAGTGAGTGCTGATTCTATAACCCGGCAGCAGCAGCATCTTTAAATTCTCCTTGTAGGAAGGATGACTCCTCGCTTCTGCTTTATCTACATTTATATGTCAGGCATCTTCTACATCAGCTGATACCTTGTGGACGGCCTCTGGCCTGAGGGATAATAATATAATATCACTGAGAGACTTTGAAACAGTTTATTCAAGTTATATATAAAAAAAAAACACGAGAAAGTTATTAGAGATTGTGTTACACTGAACTGACTGATTTATCTGCGTTGGGAGGTTTTAGAACTTAAATCTGGACCTTCATAAATATTTACAAAAACAATATACAGCAGACATAAAACCAGACAGCGCGAACCTTCACACATTCAGTCTTTCGGACCCTAAAGAAGTATTTCTCTAAACCTTTTGTAGGAAGAGAAATGTCCACAAACAAAGCCGCGTACGTTATGACATCTTGTACTTTCTCGAATAGACTTCTAGGTGAAAGGTCTGTATTTTATAACTGTATGTACACAACATAACATCATTGAGAAAACACCTTCAATGTTCTTCCTCCTCTAAATCTTACTCTGTGGATGTTTGCATTCGCCTTGAGACCTCTGGCTTGTGTGAAGACAAATAAGCGCATGAATGATGTCTTACAGACTGTTTGGCACAGACACATTCAGCATGTAGTGAGAGTTTGGAGGCTTGCAGCTGGTGTCCGAGTGTAAAAGGAGGAAATTGTGGAAAAATGTCCAGTTGCATTAGGAACTGTTTGTCCCAGCTCAGGATTCTGCTGGCGAAGGCTGGCTTGGTGCCCCGTTGCGGGTGCGGAGCTGAGACTGGGCTATATCAGCCAAGGCGCTCTGGATTTTCTCCAGCAGCATGTCGCCACGGTAAACCACCTCTTCCAGACGAGCTGCCGCATCATGGTTCTCCTCTTCCAGCTGCCGGAGACTGGCCGCCTGAGAGAAGTCGGTTGTGCATACAACAATTAATAGACAATTACTTTCATTACCTCCTGAAAATGCAAATTAAACTGTAGTGCAAACAAGCAATTTACAAGTAGACAATATGAGCTTCGAGCTCATCCACCCTTTATCCTAAAACATCATTATTTATGACCGGAGGTTCTGGGATCGGCTGTTTCTCAGTAACTGCGTCCCGCTGCACTGCCCCCAGATGTTTCCAACAGCCACCTATGTGCACCTTTTAAATCATTCCAGATTGAGAGACCAGAGAGGAAAACATGCATGTTTATTTATTTTTCGGGTGGTGTCCTTTTGGGGAAATTCCTATTTAAAGTCTATCTATTCTGCTGCACTGCAGCGGGCTGAGAGGAACAACATGCTACAACAAGCTTTTTGCTCTCATATACAAATGTACATAAAGGACAATAAACTAAATGTTGAATCTCACAAACACACAACCTTCATTTTCTCTGGACATGCACAGTGAATTTACTGATAGCAGGGACTCTTTCAAGGCAGTAAGGCTATTGAAGTATGAAGAATACTTTTCAGGAACGACAATACGTACAATATCCAAGAAACAAATTAAGGTTATAGTTGTTTGTACTTTTTACTACTTAATTTTATTACCCAACTTGTCAAGTCTAGTAATGTTGTTTATTTTTGTGATGTCCAGTATATGGACGTCAAGCCTACAGAGAGGACATGAATTCTAACAGGAATCATGTTCAGCTGTACTCTCAGAGGTAAATAAGGAGCAGAATGAGGAGGCAGAGTTGGTGATGGCAAACATCTCCAAGTTTAAGAACTTTGACTTCATGTGGGAGTCGGTCCTCTTGCAGCTCTGCATGTTCTGTATGCTCTTGGTCATTTTGGAAATCTTCACGTTAACTTTTGTATAATGTAAACTAGAAATTGACTCAGAGTTGGTAGATTTCAGTTGAAATCTAGCTGCTGTGTCTTTAAATTAAAAAAGCAGAGCTAAGGGAGGAGGTCCGACTGGACTGATCTCCTATCAGTCATTCCAAATATACTTCAGGCAGCAGCTTTAATCACTTCAGTTATTTTGTCTCGCAGTGATCAGTCGCGTTTGTCTAAATCTAACCTTCTAATTCCAGGAAAATATTCAACACGGATTTGAAATCAATCTTTGAACTTGTTTCACTTTAAATAATTCATTTAAAAGAGCTGTAATACACACTGCACAAGGCAAACGTAATATTATACATTTCACATATCTGTGCTGTAATCAGTTGTCAGTCAAACCTTTCATACGGTTTGTTGTCAGTTAATGAAAGAAAGTGATATATAACCAAAACATAAGCTTCAGTTGGAACTTCAGGAGCTGCAGTATGTTATCAGAATCAACACCGGCCTTCCCTGCTAATTTAAGCTATGGATGTGATATGATTTATGAAAAGGTAAAAACACTGATACTGTTAATATAGTAAAAAGCCCTCAGACGTCTTTCAATAACTGAAGCAGTCTGAAAACGGACAACAGTCTTGTTTTTTTTATACTCATGAGGTCACATTCTTTTCCTGAGGAGTGGAAAACATTTCACTTGGCTCCCTCTGCTGACTGAAAGTTAAAAATACTAACGGGGGTAGAGTGTATTAGACCCTGATCTCTTCAATAGCTTGACTTACAGACATGTTCCATACTGAGGGGACAAGCTTGTAGGAATCATTTACAGACCATCAATAATCAGATAACAACATGACTTTAGGAGAAACTTGGTATAAATAAATGTTCTAAATATGCTTGTGTGTTTGCTGACCTGCAGAGCTGCCGTTGACTCCTCACTGGGTAAAGAGTCGATTAGTACGTCCACATCTTTGGCTGTTCGGGCAATCAGGGCTGCAAATAGCTGAGCATACTCTAGATAGAGATAATCAGTTTAGAGTTAAATGATTGTTCAATTATTATTTTGGTGCATTTTTTATGCTGACTGTGGAGAATAACTAAATGGGAAAGAGAGTGATGCTTGAAAGAAATGCAAAGAAGGCTGGCTGGACAAAAAAGGTACGGGGATGCTGCGCTTTGAGATCGACACCTCAAACTGTAAATCCCTGGAACAGTGATAGTGGGCAACTTAATGAAATGTAGCCATCTAATGATTGTAACTTCAGGAGCAAACATAGTTTAATATCACATCAATGTTTATTATGAGTGTAAGTGAATCGTTGAAGCATTCTGAGTGTAAAAGGGTATTGATCAAATACCAAGTACTGATCTTATATTTTCTCTCTTTATCTCTGTCATTAATACAAATCCAAAAGTCAAGTACATGTGGAGAGAACAGTTATGAGAAGACAGAGAAGTACGTCGCTAAGATAATGTAGCAAATATTTAGAATAATAATAACCTTCGGTCTGGTTTGCAGGCTGGTCGTTGTTGATGGCAGTCTGGATGTTGCTGAAGGAGGCAGGAGGAGCACACTGCTGCAGGACTCCGATGGCATTACAGAACTGATCCGCAAGCTGGACACACAGATACATACAGCGTGAATATGTTACATTTCAATACAAGCACGTACATAAAATGATGGCTCGGTTCTAATGTTTGACCTACAAGTTCAATGATTAACATGAAATTGATCATGTTTTGTCATTCTGGGCTTTGGTCTCTAACGCTAACGCTAATAGCTATCCAGTGATGTTAATACGTTTCTGAAATAATGTGGCTAACGTTACTTCGCTATGGACACCGCCTTCAAATAATATGTAATTGTGGTATTGTACCCCTTTACCCAACTGGTTATAGAAGTTATTTCTCCTTACCGAATTGACAGCGTCTTGAAGTTGTGTTAGCCGGTCCGCCATAGTTTCATTAATGCTTCTTACATATGTTTTTACCTGCAGTTACCAAGCAGCGAGTTGGGTACATAGCGCCACCTTCTGCTTCGGAGTATGAACCATGAATTCAGTTCTATCCCAAAAAGTAAAACAAAAACTCGTTTGTATGAATAGTATGAATAGCCTCAATGAACCCCATCAATAACTTCCAGTATCTAATGTACGTTTTCTTTATTGAATGCTACTTATTTATATTGTTAGTTAGAATAGATGATGTGAGAGGTTTTAAAATTAATTAAATCCAGGCTTTAACCCTGTTGCATGTTGAACCCCGTCACACTGTGTTCAACCCTGTTTCTAGAATTTTAATATTAATAATAGCAATTTAGGGTTGTTCAACTGCGTTTAGAATATGCACAGCAAACACTACAATGACATACTATGTCATTGTTGTCATCTGTTTTCTTCACATGCCTATATTAATAAATCTTTTTCATTGTGATTTTAGTTGGACATAAAATAGTAAAAGGCTTTGGACCAGCTCTTGCGTCGTTCTCAATTATGTTCACAAGTAGCAGTGATGGTAACACATCAGTTAGACACAGAAATGCACTAAAAAAATCCCTTGTGTAGTTGAAGCAAAAAGGAGATTTTATTTTGACAGGGCGGGGAAACAGGAAGTAATCATCCAAGATGGCGCGCGCATGCGTACTCGCGTTTATGGTTCACTCATAAACTGACAGGCATACCTTCCCTTTCGGTTAGCTGTAGCTTGATGATCATTTCAAGACCTACTTTATAGCAGCGGAGTCTTCAAAGACAGCTGCTGACTTCCTGTCGAGTTTCAAAAGGAAAAGTACTACATAAGAAATAACTACATCAGCTGCTTGTGATTCATTCATGGGGACTGGCGTTAGCCTGTAGCTAATCTGAGCTACCTAACATCAACAGGAAGTAACGGGCTAGCTAAATTCCAATGTCTTGCACTTTGAATTCTCCAGGTAAAATGCATTTTCATTTCATTTCATTTCATTTCATAACAGTAAACCGGAATAATGGGTTTGAATTCTACCCGAGCTCCTTAGAGAAACACTAATTGGATTTGCGCAATAGCTTTAGTGTGATTAGTTAGTTGACAGTTAGCTAAAAGGTTAGCAAAAACTCCTGTTAGTTATCGTACTTCTTAGTTAGCCAATTAACTGAAACAGATAGTGATTACGTAATTGCCGTTGACTTACCAGAAGTTACAGCTAACGTAACACACAAATATGTCGTACCAGTAACTAAATATATCTATCACAGAATAGGTAACTTCATGCTAATGTGGTTGGTGTAGCTGACAGAGCAGCTTTCGTCCAAGGAGTTACGAAGAGGTGGGGCAAGGGTTAGCAACAAGCTAGGTATATGGCGCTTTTGTTTACTACCTTGGTAAGTGGACCCATGTTTATGTTATCCTAGTAATTTTTCATTAATGGTTATTTTATTTACTTACTTTTTGAGATTGACACGTTGGGAGATCAGTTTAGGTCAGAAGCACTTTAGAAATGGGTGAAATGTAATGCCAGATAAGGAATAATCTAATCTAATGTGCCAAGCCCTGAGAATGACTTGCGATAAGAGGCAAAAGGTGGTTTAAAACCAAAGTATAGATGATTTGTAAATGGAACTAGTAGAAAGCACAGACCACATCCAGAGTATTGTTTCTTGTATCTCTATATGCAGTGTTTTCATTCTACATATTGAGCTCATCATCAAGTGGAGACTTTCTCTGCATTAGAAGAAAGCACATAACATCAAAGATAAAATTGATAATTCATAATGGATTAAATACATTGGCTTATTACCAACACATTATTTATTAAACTGAAATACGCACTGTCTCTTTTGGAACGTTGTCATATTATTAGGATTTCAGTGTTCACTCTCCACATCAGTGCTAGAATGCTGTGTCATTCAGCAGTCATGGTTCTTAATGATGACCTGTATTTCCCCAGACATGAACTGTACTATGGAGAAAGTCCTGGCAGACGCCAAATCATTAGTGGAAAGGCTTCGTAACCATGACAATGCTGCAGAGATGCTAATTGAACAGACAACATCCCTGAACAAGCGAGTGGAGGCCATGCAGCAGGTGGGGTGTTAATGGTTATCATGCAGATACTATAAATACATCAGCAATGATGATGTGAAGCAGCGTGATTTTGCTTCAACCCTTTATTCCAAGTATATTGTCCATTCAACATTGCAGATTGAAACCTCCATTGTAAGGTCTTGTTGTCTTTATCTTGACAGTACCAGGAGGAGATTGATTCATTGAACCAGGTTGCACGACATCGGCCACGTTCTAGTCTGATCCTGGGAATCCAGCAGGAGAACCGTCAAATCAGAGAGTTACAGCATGAAAACAAAGGTTGGCAGTTAATCTGTATCTGTGTTCATTACATTTTGTAGGAAACTCATCAAATAAAAAAATATATTTCCTTAATCAATCAATCTGTTCTTGTAACTACTTTTCGCCTCCACGGTCCCAATTTTGCTGTGTTTTTCCTCAAAATGTAACATTAGCCTGTCAGATATTCTTATATCAGTATATGAGCCTTTGCTTTCTGTTTCTGTAGAACTACGGACGTCGTTGGAGGAACACCAGTCTGCATTAGAGCTTATCATGACCAAATACAGGGAACAGGTGTTTAGACTTCTCATGGCCAGCAAGAGGGATGACCCTGCTATCGTGACACAGCTGAAGGAGCAGCACACAACGGTCAGTAGGTCTAATAGGTTTATTTTTGGTAACAGGTAATGTTTGGACTTACACTTGCTATTTCGAACCGCTTGTTTGTAAACCTAAGAAACATAAACAGCCACAAGGTGTCATTTGAAAGTGTTATTTTGTAATCGTATTTGTTTTACCTTTTTTTTCTTGCAGGAAATGCAGGCACACATTGACAAGATCAATGAGATGGCCTCTGTGATGAGGAAAGCGATTGAGGTGGATGAGGGGCGAGTATGTGAAGATGAAGAGAGGATTAAACAGCTAGAGGTGAAAGAAAACATACTCATTTACATCCAACAATCCCAAATGGGGGGAGGAGGGTTTGAAATTATATTCCATTCACTTAGATAATGTTTCTTTAAATCATCTCAATAGTATCGTTAGCAACATGCTTCTTGGATGCTAATGTGTAGTAAAAAAGCTTTCTCCGACAATAATTCTGTGCAATATAATTTTAGAACATGTTAAAGTGTGTAAACGTTATGTAAATGCACAACGAACAAAGGCCAATTATTGATGTGGAATTGTTTAGATGTTTGGCAGAACGTTTCTGTCTTCTTTTTATGTCCATATTGTGGGGTTTTCTGGCAGGGAATTGGTGGCAGGGTGCTGGAGAGCACCTGAAGGAACAAAAGCACTTCACTGGGATTTGTTCCTGTGAGAACAGCGTCTCTACTACGACATCTTGACACAGTTGTCAATGATAGACTAGCGTTGCCCTTTTCTTATTATTGTTTTGGTGTTCTTATTAGTTGTTTGACATCGTTTTTCACCATGATCACCAACCGTAGCTCAATAATGGTGATGTCCCAACTGTCAGCGGTCAGTTTGACAACTATAGAGAAACATGGATGTGGGTAGAAGATCAAAACAATAAATACCATCACCTCCTCCTCGAGCTACTGTGTGACAGAGCCTGATTCAGTGTCCGTGGGATTATTATAGTTTCTATCTGACTTATCAGATAGTAAGTTTCAACCGATCCGGCAAGAGCAAGCTTCTCCTTCATTTTTGTCGGTTACCAGGACGACAAGCCTCGACCCGTCTGAATGGCTGCCTAAAAGAAGCGGCAGTGATGACACGTGCAAATGTTGAAATTCTGTACTTGTTGCATCTGCACAAAAAAGGATGAGCACACTGCAAAAAACATACTGGCTGCATCGACTTCTCTGGAGGAAGCTGCATTCCGTAACAATCTAGAAAAGGAAAATGTCTTTTTGTGGCCTATTTTGAGAAAACAAAAATTTGGATTATGAATTAAATGGTTTTGTTTTTTCTATTTCTGTGTTTAAGCTGGAGAACAACGGACTCCGAGAGCTGCTGGGAATTAGTCGTGAAGCTTTCCTGCTTTTGAAAGGAGAAGACACATCTGAGAGCACATCACTGTCGCCGCTTCTAACCAGCACTGATGTCAGCTTACGAAAGAGTTAGAGCCCTCCTTAGTTGCCCTGCCCCCAGTGCTGCCACTACTCTGAACAGTGTGCACAGTCTGTTGCCACATACCACTTGACCTTTCATCCCACAGACTCTTCCATCGATTCAACCGCTGCTCCTGGTGCATTTACGGTTTGATGCTCTAGAGCTGCGTCCCTGGCTAATGATTCAAGTACATGCACCCTGATGTTGCTCATTTTTGGTACTCCTTTTATGTTTGCTGATTTTGCCAGCATGGATTAGCCTGTGGTGCCTGCAATGTTTTAAAGTGTGAATGAGTAAAAAATGAGCTTCATTTAAAATAAACCTGTAAACATGAAATTGTGTCTGCTCGTGTCTGATATGGATTTCATTTTAATTTTCTATAGTCTGTCACAGCACATCTTCAATTCTTCTGGTTGTGTTTGATTTGAAAATGTGTTTACCCAACTTCTCACTTTCAATAGTCATGGTATTGCTACATATTTTCAGGAACAGAAAACCTCCAACACAAAGGACCTACTACAACAAACTGCTCCTTCGGCTGTGGAATTACAAACAACAAACCACCAAGAAGGTTCTGAATGGATGAAATGCCTTCGATGAGGATGTAGTGAGATGAACCTAGAAGTGTGCATACAACCATGCCAAGCATTAAGTGAAACAGATATCTTTTACTACTTTATTCTCTTTATTTACAAATATAAAAGACCACCATTGTCTACGAATGCACATAAAATAGACCCCCCAACAAAAAAAATCTCTGCTGTAGATTGCACCTGTTTCAGTCGAGTGGTGCAGTTACATTACGGAGGTGGGCGGGGGAACTATCGCGGGACTGGGGGGCGCAGTTCCCGCGGAAGACCAGTTCAGCCGTCAGAGCGGCAGAGGGTGAACGGAGTCCCGCAGCGCCTCAGTCTCACTCAAGCATGTCGCTTCTGCTCTTCCAGGGACTTCTACTCCTTAAACACAGTCGAGCTCGAGGTTATCAATGATTGAACTGAGGGTCCGTGAGAAGAGAAAACCTTTTTGGTCGGAACACCGGAGCGGAGGAAGATGTGTCGGACCTTATGGATTTTGTTCCCGCTGCCGCTGCTGCTTCTGTTCGTGAGTGAAGTTCAGGCACAAGTGGAAAGTGAGTTAACATTGCTAACTATTCGATATGTTTGTCATGTCAAGTAACATTATGTAACTTTATAAAGGTTTAATATTGATAAATATACGTTCATTTATGAGCTAAACTCTTCGGACACGAAAATATATTGTACACTGTATCTAACTTAACGTTAAACATATTATAACCTCCAGATGTAAACTATACTGAAGTCCATCGTATTATGCTCCATATCTAAGCTAATGGAATGAGATGCAACAGTCCTTTAATATTTAGTTGAGTATTAGGATGTTATTTGAATACCAGGGTTTTGATATCACATCATGTTTGATGTTAAATGTCAATATCCCCCTAATGTGAATTTATATGTGATCGTACAACTTATTAATGGGCAGTTCTGTGTGGAGGGTAGAAGAGATTGAACAGTAACATCATTTACAACCAACCAAAACACATGATGTTAAAATAAAACTTTTGCGGGGGAAATAATTGCAAAAAAAACATTAAAGTCAGTACATTACTGTACAATCACTTTAACAGGCATATATTCTGTTTTTTACCAAACACATGCCTCCATGATGCACATTGTCCCACTTGTAGAAGTAACAGAAAGATGGAGGCAGGTCCTGAGTCTGACCTGCAGACAGTGTGGATAAGACAGCAAGCATAGCGAACAACAAAGCTACAGAGCATCGGCTTACACACTTTGCATTTTTCCTCATGTACGAAGCACAAATATAAGTGTCACATATCAGCTGACAATCAGCAAACACGGTGTTCTAGGTATTTGGAGAATGTAATAGGTCCTGTTGTGCATGTTGCATTAAAGACATAAAAAGCAGCAGCATCAGAAAACTCTTACAAACTGTCTGATTACACCTGAATCTTCAGAATGATCAATAAAAGGGAGAAACCTTGAGAACGGGTCAGTCACGCATTGGTGAGTTGAGTTGAAGGGTGGTGATGTGATGCTCAATGTGATGGATCTTTTCTTCTGTCGTCACTTGAAGTGATAATGCTGTCACACAGCAAATCACATGTCAGTACTTCTGTCTACATCTTAGCCAGAACCAGAGCGTTGATTAAACCACAGTTAATGGATTGTGTGCGTACGTGTGTGTGTGTGTCACGTAATGATAAGCGTGCACTGTGGTTAGTGCATTGTGGATATGGTCTTTAGTTGTAGAATGCTCGTATCACTATCATCAGTCCCCTTTGCGATAAAAGATATTAATGATGACATTTGTATAAGAGGGATTTATTTATTAAAGGAAGTGATGCTGTTTTGTAGAATGTCTACACTTCCACACCTGATTTAAAGAGCTGCGACAGCCCTGTCTGCTGCAGGGTTTCAGGGCGCCATCATGACCCTTTTGTCCTTTTTATCATTGGAATTGACGAGGACATTGAACAGCAACGATGACGATGGTTTCAATAAAATCATCGTTGGCTTATTAATGTAGAATCTTGTGATAATTGTGACAAAAGAATCGCATTATTCAGAGTTAGGGCTGAACAATGAATCTATAAATGATCCAAATCATTGGATCATGCATTTCTTATTAAGTCTACCTAATAAGCCTACCATAATAAATTAAGTGTTGTTGTGCTACAGAGATGACACAGTACGGTTTTTTATCTAAAAGGAAATGCCGGATGAGGTTTCTGGTCAGTATGAAGGGTAATTTATGTTATTTCCGGAGGCTACACAGCTCAGGGTACATGAAGGCACCAGTTCTTCACAGCCTGATCAATCAGTTTTTTAGTTCATGTGATTGATGAAGAATCTGACTCTCCCTTCTCTGCGACAGACCGGGTGATTTTCCTGCCCGGCACATTCCAGAATGTGAGCGTCTCGCAGAACGAGACCGTGCAGGCGATGGTGCCCAGAATCGCCGTAGATGTTGCATTTGTCACTCTGCAGTTCCACACGCAGCACCGCAACGCCACGCTGTCCTACACCAGGGTAAGAACCTGCTGCCTGGAGGTTCACACAGGCACAGCGTTGAGCTGGATGTGTTGTTCCTGATGTCGGTGGGGTATGAATGTCACATCTGCACTCTTTCTACGTACACTTTACAAGCCACATTTATCTACGGTTCCTAATCAGTTGGCAGCAGTGTGTGGTACGCTACACAATGAAATGAATTTCAATGGCAAGATTTCTGATAAGAGGTTTTACACAAATATTTATGTGTCTAAAGTCTGATGGGTCGCTGTGGGGAACTGAACATTTGAGATGGTTGAAAAGGCTTCGCACGCCATTTATTGTTTGTAATGTTACAGACAGCTTTGCACAAACTACAGGCAAAGGTTGTACTTCTATCAGAGTGTACCTTGTGGCGTTCTCTTCACAGAGATTTCTTAGATACGGATACAAGTACAGATAAGTGTTATTCGTGACGTCATGATTGACAGTTGCGAGTGAAGTCAGAGCGGTCGTGGAGGCTTCGGCGGACGTCTGTTTGGGAGTTTATGCAAGACACTCTAGAAGGTGTTAGTTTCAAACCGTAAAAATCTGATGTGTCACAGTAAACCAATGCTTGCGGGGGCCTTGGCACAGGGGCTGTGTTCACCGACCACAACTGCCTCTTATCTGAGTGTTCCTATGAGTGTCATTCTGCAGGAAAACCCAAAGGGAAGTGTGAGGTTGTCGGTTTGCTTCCTAAGAATTTAAATCTACCTTTGTTTCATGAATGAGGCCTTGTAACACAGGTCGTCTGACCCACTGGGAGCAGCGGCAGTCAGCTGACGCGGTCCAGTGGTCATGAGGGGCAGACGGGGCAGCTCTGAGGGAAAACCTTCCTACGTTGTTCCCAGGAGTCTCAGGGGACGACTTCAGGTCCGGGCTGCACGGACGTCCACGTCGCTTGATTTAGTGAAGCTTTACATTTCTGGAGGAAAGGAAAACATTTGAGTTTCTCAGCGGCAGAAAATATCCTCCCTCGTTGACAAATGAACGTCCGGCTTGACATGAGCACCGAGACTATTGAGTCTAAAGGGGAGATTCACATAGAAGAGGAGGATGTTTACGCTCAAGATAAAAGACTCAGATTGATTTAGTGAAGATTCTCAGTCATCCGGGGTCGAGGCAAACCGAGGACGGTTGAATCAGCTGGAGTTGATTTTAGATTATTAGATTCAAATTGTAACGTCTAGTTTAATAGAATGAGCGTTGTGAGAGGAAGCAGGAGGCCAAGTCTCAAATTCAGAGCTGCTTTATTTTCATTTGTTTTGTCTTTTCATTCAGTTGGTTTAAGCTCTGCAAAGAGAGAACAACACTGTAAACAGAAATAATGTGTGATGAGGTTATACTGTATATATTAGTCAACATTTAAATAAGGGCAATCACATACAGGATGAAAGATCGTCTACAGCCTGTGTTGAATACAGTTTATTTCAACATAGAAATAGTGATATGAATGTACATATATTTTAATAATTGAATAATTTCTTTGGTATTCTTAAAAACAAACCAGTGAGTCATTTGCTGCTTGCAGCTTCTCAAATTGTAAGATTTCAATCTTTGATAGTAACCTGAAGGTCATTGGGGTTTTACATTTAATAAACAAAATTGATTAATCAACCTAATAAGCCTCTCTTGTGACTCTGGCGAGGTCTCGCTCACTCTGTGGCGCATTAAATAAATTCAGTGGAAACCAGATCGAATGTGTCGCTACCCGTCCCCGTGCTGTCTGAACAGGACTAATTCCACACAAAGGAGCTACTGTATTAGCAGCGGGACGGAGAGTCATACTATTGGCACAGTGCTGCCGTGCTGCCCAGCCAGTCCCACAACAATGATACAGCATTGTGCTGGTGTGCGTCTGCTCCTGCAGGTCGGGGTTATCCAAAGAGGTTTGAATCCAGGGCGACAAGTATTTACAGTAACGCACAGCTGGCTGTGACTCCGCCCTCCTTTCACATCAGAAGCTTTTCTCTGATAACACATGAGCCGACTTTAATTGCGAAGCATCAGAAGACATTGTGTTATAGATCAGACACGTATGTGATTGGATTTGCGTCGATTCGAATGTATCGTGACGAAGGCTGAAAGGCTTTGAAACATGTGAGATGTTTTTTTGTCATGGAAATCTCCTTGTTCCTTCACAGGGCCCATAAATAGAACAATAACATGATCCGCTCCGACCTCAGAGCTGAGCACTGTAGACAAACTCCACTCACACAGAGGGAGCGGGTCAGTCTGTCCCGGACTACCTTCAGTTGTGGATTAATCATCTCAGATTAGGTCCATGTGTTTTTAAAGTAACTCATAGAATTTGTTTTAAAGTAAACTGCACGGACTCCCCGGACACACACGTCTCTGTTCACGTTCTGCTCACCAGAGTCTTGTGAGTCTCATCATCATTGCGTCCACTTCAAAGTGTCGTCACCGGGGGAGGTTGAGTCTGCAGCACGGAATCCTAATCCTGTAGACGAGGCCTGTGGTGGCACGCTAATCCGTGAAACAGAGAAACAACGGTGTTATGATCTTTCCGCAAGAGGAAAGCTTTCTGTAAGTCGTTAAAAGGATTGTCTCATCCAGCTGTGCAACCAGACACACTGTCTTCCCTTTCATCTGCTGGTCTGCCTCTCTATCAGTCCCTCTGTCTGCTGGCACATTCTTTAGGTGTCTGAACCTGATCATCTTAATACTTGGAGACATCCTTTGTAATGGGTTTGCTCTTTAAAATAGGTTTTTCTTCCCTAGAGGAGCGGATGCAAAGCCACTTTCTATATTGTTATTTTAGGTGACTTTGATCTTCCTGTTTGGTTCAGATCCCGGGCTCGGGTGTCTCTCGGACCGCCGTGGACTCGGGCCTCCTGTCGCCTCTCCTGCCAGGACAAACATCCCTCTCCTTGTTCCTGTTCTCTCCTGATGGTCAAACCGTTGCAGGCACTGGGGTTATTCTCCTTTATTCCAGCACGCGTAAGTCGACCTTCCACACCACTCTGTGCTTCTTCTGTCTGCAACCACTGGGAAACGACGTGTTGCACGTGAATAATCCTGAAAGCTTCTTCTCTGAAATCGCTTTTGCCACAAACTGAAAGGATTTATGATGATTTCCTGCAGCGAGGAAGCTGATGCAGAGTGTGAAGGAACACTAGTGATCATATGATTCCCGTTGGTATCGACATCCCCCTGCAGCAAGTCCTCCTGACATGGCGGGAAGCCACTGAGAGTGTTTATTTGTTGGCCTTACATGTCTGATAAAGATCTAATCAATACATGCTCGTCTCCCCTGTTTCAGACCCGGTGCCTGGAGCTTGTAACATAGAGTTTAACTTGGACATCGACCCAAACGTCTACCTCCACTACAACCTCTATGACACCACCATCCGCTTCGCACCAGCTAACTTAGGATATGAGAGGTGAGGCATTTGAGCCGCAGGTGTGGTCTGCTCAACGTCCAATCCAGTGTGCAGTGGCCTCGGGAGGAGGAGGAGGAGGCTGTGAGACAATATCTCCGTATCTCCTTGTCTCACAGCCTCCTCTTCCTCATCCGCTTCAGCTGATCGTGATGACCTCATTTTCTCTAAATGTCTGTTAAATGTCAGTAAGCAAATCACTTCCTGTTCTCTTTGTAACTGAAAGTTCATTAACCACCGGTGGCTTTTTCCCGGCTGTGAACCGCGGTTTCATTCATGCATCGTGTTGTGAGACTAGTATCACTGAACAACACGCCCACACACTTTCAGTGTTTTCTAAACGAAAGTTTAAGTAAAGAAAAAAAATGTTTCCACATTATAGCGATTGTTTGTAAATCCACTGTTGTTTGAGTAGAAAGTTCGACTCCTTTTAGAGAGGATGTGCGTGTACGACACGTGCAGAAGCATCTGACTGTCAGCCTTCATCACCTCCAAACCACAGTCTTGAATCAATCAACGGATTTATAAAGCCGGATGTTACCAGCCTACTTGCACACTGAACCTGCTGTGCCAGCTACATTTCCTGTTAGACATTAACACCATCGGGCAGTCAGGCAGCGACCACCCGGCTCTGGGGCAGGTTCAGGGTCTAATGTCGACTCACTGACTTCTCCTCTATTTATTCACAAACTCGTTGTAAACCTCTAGCTGAGGACAATCTCCTTTGTACTGACTGTCTCTGATCTCCGTCAGGGGCGACATCCCTCAAGCCTGCGACACCTCGAAAGGAGCCAACACACGCTGGCGGCTGCAGTACGACATCTACCAGTACTTCCTGCCTGAGAACGACCTATCCGAGCGCAGCCTGTTCAGTGGCATTCAGGCCATGACCGGCATCCTGGGAACGATGGGGAGCGGCAAACGGGTGGGAAGATGATGAGAATGTTTAGTAAAGTTTATTATGAAACCAATGTGCTCGATAATGACAGAGACACTTGTTCACTTCATCCCCCTGCAGGTTTTGACTCTGTCATCAGAAGACATGAACACGGCGGTGTTCAACTCCATCCCCGGCCAGGGTGTCATCTACATGGTCATCGTCAGAGACCCGGTCTTGAACACGTCCGCCTCTTACGTTCCCGTCCACACGTACGCCTGCAGCTTTGCCTCGGCTCTGGACGGCTGTCAAACACTTGGTGAGCTCCTGTACAGCTCGCATGGAGCTGAATGTGAAGCCTCACACCTTGATACCGCTTTACATGTTGCAAAAAACACAGGAAGAAGAGAGGTTTAACGTTTTTTAATTCTCAGGAAAGATATCGACGAAGGTGTTGTTCACCGTCGCTGGGTTGGCCGGTCTGTTCGTCTGCTTCTTCGGACACAGATTCTTCAAAAGCGGTGAGCAGCTTTACATCACACTAATGTTTTGTGTATAATATAGGTGAACTGGCCCTTTAAGAGGCGTCCTGTGCGGTGTGTTTTCATCCATCAGTCCTTAATCCTGAGGATTAAGTTTGAGTTTATAAGAACGATCGAAAATGATGCAAATCAAGCGATAATAGAATCCAAACGTGAAGATTCACACCGTTGTCTTCATCTTGTTGTTTTCATCTTGTGAGTAAGTTCACAATGTGACGTGTATTTCACAAGAGTCTCTGTCTCGGGCGGTGTCCTGTCCCTCATGTGGTCTCCGGCATGTGATGCAGAAATGTATTTGTTCCAATCTGAACCCATGACTGTAATCTGGCCCTGCTGCCAGTCGTTCTGATTCGTCTGGCCGTACAGTAGCAGAGTGACACTCCTGAAGGAAGTTCTGTAATGTGAAAGGTATGTTGCTCAGCCTCAGTGCTGCTTGTGCAGTGTGATCGGCCCGGGACGTGGACCTGCTGGTTCTATGAATCCATGCTACGAAGTAGAACTGTAATATATAAAGTTCTCTTCTTTCTTCTCCTCTGTTTCTCTCTCCGTCATGCAGAGTTGTTCTGCATGGGATTTAGCTTCACAACATTCTTCTTCTTCGTGCTCATCACCAGGACCACAGACCTCGACTTTGACAGTACGTTCTTTGCCACCTTTGACATAATTAAAGTCTCAGCCCAAACATGTCCCGCTCTACTTCCTCTCATGAGTGACAGTCTGTGTCTGACCCCTCTGTAGTCCGTCTGGCCGTGTCGGCAGTGATCGGCGTGATGGGCGGGGTCGTCCTGGTCATGAGCTGGTGGCGTTTCGGATCGGTCATGGCCTGCGTCGTGGTGGTCGGCCTGATGCTCGGATTCCTCATCGCCTCCACTGTCATGTTCACTCCTCTCGGTACGGGCAGACACACAACACCGTGTGGACCCACAATACAACATCAGTCACAATCCCCCGTTATTAGTAACATCAGTTAATGTACAGTGTGACCGTTATGTGATCAGGATGTGTTGCCGTCTCTCTGCAGGTGACCTGGACGTGTTCCGGCGTTCGGACGCAGTGTTCTGGGTGACCTTCTGCTGCATCATGTTCCTCGTCCCGCTCTTCTTTGTGCGTTGGCCCAGAGAGGTAACAGACGGACCAGAACTCAGAGTTCCTCACTTTGATCCCATCTAGTGGTGACATGAAGAACGACACTGTGACACACAGTTAGATCGACTTAGACAAACAGTTTTAGATCCGCATCAACTAATGCGGGCAGTGGAAACAGGGTGCGAGTGACGCGTCACCTTTCATGTTGCAACGTTTAATGTACACGAGCAGCAGCTGCAGAGCGTTTTCATTCATGTGGAGGCAAGTTTCTTTCCATCAGGCGACCTAGAACTCTACCACTTCCTGACTGAGATATCGTGCCTGATAGCAGCTGAATGCATCAACGTGTGCAGCAGCTAGTTGCTTCAATAGCTGCGTTTCAACCCGTGTGCATCCTCTGTAAAGGTTTCCATCCACTTGTAAACTCATTGCATCATTAGCGCCGCTCCACTATGAACTCCTAATGAAGTATTTATGTTGTGTTGTTGTTCCTGCCAGTTCAGTATGAAGTGAATGAGTCACGGGGATGTTTTACTGTGTTTGTTGGACATCAGGGAAACATCACCACGTGTGGCTTCGTCGGCGCCTACGCTTTGATTCTGGCCATCAATGCCTACGTCTACACCAGCCTGTCCTACATCACCCTCAACATCCTCAAACGCTTCCTCAACAGCAACTTCAGCAAGGCGTTCACTGACGTGCCGCTCCAAACCATCGGTGAGTTCACAAAGACGCTTGTAAGTGAGGAAACCGACTTTAAAGTTTGAGTCATAACCGTCGTATCTGTATCTCCTCTCCTGCAGACTACGTCATGATCACAGTGTGGGTGGTGTTCGGTGTCTCCGGTATCACCCTGCAGCTCTACCGAGAGCGATCCCGGCCGTTCTTTCCGCCCAGCCCGTATCTAATGTGGATGCAGGACCGCGAACGCCGCAAGACCAACGTCCTGGACCCGAGCCACCACTTCCCCCCGCTCCCCAACCGCCTCATGGCCAGAGTGCGGCAGCTCACCAGACGGATGGAGCCGGCGGGAGAACAGACGCCTCTGCTCCTGTAAACCTCCGACGCCTCGGAGTGGCGTCCGCGCTGTGTCAGAATGCCAAGTTACAAGGAAGCCGGAGTGACTCGTCCGCAGGGACTCGACACTAGGAGGGCTGAGATCACTGACCAGAGGACGCAAAGTGTCTTCCAATCTTACTGAAACCAAAACCGTTAGATTCTTTCCCGGACATCTGACGTCACAAAAAGACAACGTCCGAAACGGATCAACAAGAAGTAAAACAACAAACAGTGTCATCAAATTATTTTAAAATGTCTTTTTTAATAACAAGAATATAGCTGTTGATGCTTTTAAAACGTCTGTCGCTTCGGCACGTTATTCTGTCTGCAGAATGGATCCAACCACCAACAGCACCGACCTGCTACTAAAGAAATGTAATCTGATTTTAAACACTCGGACCTACTTTATTAATACGTATGATATAGGAGCTTTAAAACGTGATGTTCCCTGGACCTTGTAAACATGAAAAGATAAGCCTTATATATTATATATAGATATTTTCTATTAGTCCAGACTGTTTTTGCTTAACGTTAAAAGACAGATTGTTCTGCTAACGATCGTGAGGTCAGTAAACTGAGGACGCCGTCCACAACCACACAGCAACAACTGACAAAGCAAACAAGCAGCGTGTTGCACAGTTTGAACCTTCGAGCCGTCAGTGTTGACCTGCTTTCTGCTGTTCTTAAAGTGACTAAACTGCACTTTTGTAATTTGCACATCGGATTTTAATATGATTTATTGTTCTCAGCGTGATTGTGCCAATTGATAGAGAAGGAGAAGTGTCTTTGAGTCTGTTCTAGCTCTCGCCCACGTGCCACGACTTCTCTCAGGGTTTATCTTTTATCTCTTAGACTCGGACGTCACCAGCAGACGACTGATGGAACCTTGTTCCTTTTAGCCTGTAGATGTCTGTCAGTATTTCATTTAGCAGCTGAGCTCGACCGTCTGATCTCATAAAATCCAAAACAAATAGACATGTGTTTCACAAAATGTCTAAAGTTGTAATGTTATTTGTAATTTAACATGTTTTGATATTTAATTAAAAAAAAACCCTACAGGTGGAAACTTGACCTCCAGTCTTGGTTTGTGTGTTTGTCTGTAAGTGACGCAGAACATTTGGGGGAAGATTCTGACACGAAAACCGCACACAAGAACATTTGTTCAGATTTAAGGCTTCATAAAATATCTTTGTCGACCTCCAGCTCGACCCTGCTGTAATGCCTCGTTGTGGCCACTAGGAGGTGGAAGAGTGCAACAGTTGACTGGCTGACACATGTCATTAGAGGCCAGACTCCCCACCTCTCAGACAGGTGGCTGTTTCTGCTGGGATTAATGTGACATCATCAGATTGAGGACGAGGACGTGAGCTGACACATTGTCAAAATCGTCCCACAATGCATTTGTGTCATGCATGTTTTCTTCATGCTGTGTTATAAAATGGTTATTTAAAAAAAGAACCAGTGGCCGGCCCAGATCTCTCCCAGTGCTTCTTATAACCAGTCAAACTCTGGCTTCAGATGTACTGATGATGAAGAGTGGATCCGTCCTGACTCCTCCATCAGGGAGACGGAGCATTTAAGGTAACTTAACAATGTGTGTGTGCGAAACACGTCGGACACATTATTCATTTATTATTCCCGAGCAGATTATTCTGATGTGTTTTTATATCTGGGGGGCAAAACAAAAGAAGCTGTAAACAAAACACTGACAGAGCACATCTATTACAACTAGTTAGTCACACGTTAAACCGGTTAGGTAACATCAGCAGATATTAACTGACGTGTTATTCTCTCTCCTTCAGCTCGCAGGGGAAATCTTTAACTCTGTTTTCTACCATATCATCATCAAACCAAGGAACTAGTGGAGCCAAAGACTCAGTGGTCTGTACTCAGTGGTGGGTGTTGCAGTCTGTAACCCATTTTATGAACATTATAAAACCCAGTGTTCCTTTGTTAACGGCTTTATTCCTTCCAGCCACACTGAGCATATTGTTGTGTATCCGGGCTAAGAAGCTCAGAATTTTTAAAAGGTCTTAGTGCAACAAATCCTCTGAAACATGTGAACAACAACATGAAACGGCCAAGACGCGTTGAAATAAAAAGCCCAGGCGACGTTATGAATTGAAACACTTGTCCATTTATTAATCAGAAAAAGACAAAAAAGGTGGAACAAGAGACGATCGACAGGATCAACATTCAGAATGTGACGAACACGCAGGTTTCTGTAAAGTGCCCAGCGAGGGAGAAAAGAGCCTCGCCGATAATATATCTGACATTTATAAACACACACAGACACACACCACATAGAAAACTAGAATTTTAATACACACACACACACAAAAATACACACATAAAAACAAGTGTATATTCTGTTCTTGAGTGTTTTGCGGCCGCTGGACGACCTCGAGTATTTTCTAGTAAAAGGAGAAGAGGCGTTCCATCAGTAGTTCATCTGCGACTCAGGCTTTTCCCCAAAAGGAACCAAAACCATGAGTGCTCGTACACACTGTGCAATTTATATCAATAAGAGTAAGTCCGTCCGTCCCCCCCCCCCCCCCCCCCCCCCCCCCCCCCCCCCCCCCCTCCCTAACAAA